>CM061749.1:81511898-81774977 GCA_030979885.1 Lolium multiflorum
ACCCTCGCGCTGTATCCCTTGCTCCACTTGCTCTTGGTGGATCTTGCACTGCTGTGGTGGGTCGTGGACTATTTTGCCTTGCAGTTCCTTCGGGAGGTGTAGCTGCGAACGCTGTTCCCATGACTCCAACTCCTGCCATTGCCATGTTGAACAATGCTTCTCTTGGGTCCCCAGGAGGTGGTCTGGACGCAAGGATATAAGCTTGCGTTGCCATGTACCCAGCTTCTGGTGTTTTCGGGATAATATTTCCCCTTGTATCAATCGTCATGAAAGACATGTCGAGATTTTGAATTATATTTCCTCTCTCTTCTTTAGGTATATTTTGCAGCCGAGATCTTGCTCTCCTCCGAGCTTCTCTATGACTATCTCCCGAAGTTCATGATTGTCGACTTAGCTCTGCTCGTCGCCTGCTTGACGCGGAGGCTGCCTCCTTTCTTCTGTTCAGAGAGGCTGTCTGTTTTTCCAACTCCCTACTCACACGAGCAAGTCTATATTGATAGGCTTGTAATTCTTGTGCAGTAGCGGTTGTGGTCATTGGTTCTGAACCATCCATGGCTCTTGCGGCTCTATCTCACGCTTCCTGCGGGAGCTGAACTCTTAAACGTGGAGTGGTTCCGGCATATTTAGTGCCTAGACCTCTTTTGAGATCAGCGGGATCAACGTATGGGTTTCCCAAATCGTCGAAAGCCTCTGACGTCTCCGGTTCTGCTCGGTTTGTTTCCTCAATTGCATAGACCTGATGATATTTTGAGTGTTGATTTTTGTCAGGATTGGTGACACCATCATAGAGATTGGTGAAGACCTTTCCAATGGCAGCAGATTTGTCGATGAAGTTGAAGCAATCGCTGTCGGAGTCGTTGCTTATAACGGAGTCCGCAGACGACTCGAAGGACGTGTCGCTGAAGATCTTGGCGAGCTTTTCGCTTGCCTTGGTGTTGATGAACCGTGGCGACGAAAGCTCTTCATCGCTCGACGAAAAGTTAGAATCGATCGCTGATAATTCCGACGAGATCGGAACTTCGAGACGATAAGATCCTTCCTTGTTGACGCCGAATCGGAATTCTCCGAACATCATCACGATGGGCTCCTCCAGATACGCACATGCATCCAAACGGGAGGGCGGGTGAGGAATAAAATCGACTAGATCAGTTTTTCCTGTTTACCTCGATCCATCGCATTGCTTGCTATCGACGAAGTCGACGATTCTGAACGTGCCATCGAGATCAACTCCTTGCAGCCTCTAATTCCCACAGACGGCGCCAATTGACAAGGGATTAACTTGTCAATGCCTACAGATTGTAGACTAGGGTTTTGTTAGAAGTAGATGGCAAGTAGATCTCGAAGGTTTCAGCCGAAAAGTACTCGCTGATTATAAAACTAGGGTTCTGTTGACAGTAGATTCGATCCTTTCTTTGTCCCTCGACTCCCCCTTATATAGGAGGTGGAGCCGAGGGATTCGTCATACACAAGTTACAGAGTCCGGGAGGGTTTCTCACCCGTCCCGTGAAATTACAAGTCTCTATATTTCCTAATACAACTCTATCTTTCCTTAACACTAATTGGGCTTCCGATCTTTGTATTCTTCGACTTGTGGGCCTTCAGTAAACCCTGGGTACCATCTTCGGCAGGCCCATTGGGGATGCCTATGTCAGTAGATACTGAATGAAGTCAGATTGTGGCCCTTGTATGTGTACTTACATAGGTACTTGATGCTCGTTATGCTAGAGCACACCTCCACGTTGATGTGGCAGTTGAACATCCACATGAGGTAAAGGTTATGCGTTAACACCCATATATTATCCAACATTTGATTGCATATCTTCGTTGAATCCCTATTTTTGTCTTTGATAAACAGGGTATGAGCCTTTTTATTATATGATAGCCTCGTTGAACTCTCATGGGTACTTGCACTTGCACAACTCCTCTTGTATGCACACGATGTTGGGCTTGAGTACATCACATGGGTCGTGCATCATATGCTTCACGACCATGGTGTAGAGCCCTGGGTACTTATACTTGTTCAAGAGCTCGACGAATATGACACGGTTGTACTTCTCTTGCACAAAAATATTATATCTCCAATCCATGATCAACATGAAATGTGGATGCGGTAAGCCCCTCTTTTGGAACCCTACAACATAGACACCGTCCTTCACAAACCCTAGGATATGATTCTTTGACTATATTTATTTCTTTGTCTCTAGCTTGGCCCTGAACATTCATGCCACGAGATTTTTTCAGTCATGCGGGGTTGGCCCTCGAAGCGATTCAACCTGTATATCTTGCTTGTTTCGGTTGCAGGTTATCGCTAGGAAGATGTAAGGCTTGCCATACATCCGCACCAATATCATGGTGTTCATATGCCTCCTCTTCATGTCTCGGAAGCTGGCCCTATAATGACCACGGGAGAACGGTCGTAGTGCCGGTCTCCTAGTGGTCCCTGGTCCATTTTAACCTGTTGACAATAGGACTATTTTCCTTGTGGTCATTCCATGGGCGATCCCCGAATGTAGGATATTTGGTCTTGGCGTGTCCTGATATCTCGGATCCTGCAACTTTGGAAGCAGTTGCATGTAGGGAAGCCCTGTCTCTGGCTGCTGATCTCCATATAACCAAAAGTGTGATAGCTACTGATTGTTTGGAAGTGATCAATTCTCTGAGGAAGGGAAGCTTACCGAGATATGTTTCGGTTTTGAGAGAAATAAATATGCGTAGAGGAAATTTTATAGATATTAGTTTCATACATGAACAGAGAAATTATAATATTCATGCTCATGATTTAGCTAAGAGCTCTCTAGATTTATCACATGGGCGCCGGGTGTGGCTGCTACAATCTCTAGACATTATGATTGTACATATGTTTATTGAGTAATAAAGAGAGCGTTACCCCTAAAAAAGCAGGGTTAGGCCAATCATCGAGCAACTCAATGTAAGTGAGGTCGCCCGTGCTCAGAAATTTATAAACGACGTAATTATTGTTGGTAATATGTAAAGTTCCGCAGCGGAGCTATACTGTTTCCCTAAAAAAACACTGATTATTGATATAACTAGCAGTGTGGCCCTCGCAAATGCGAGAGCATCCTCCTTAATTTATCAGAAGTGACACTTTTTAATGAAGGGGATAATATAGTTCCATAGTCCACGAAATTAGATAGATACATGTGAGAACTTCAAGATTATAGTTTGTGTTGTAATCTATTGATATTTTCTATAATAGATTGCAATTGTTTGAATTTGAATGTGTTTCATTTTCCCTATCTCCCAAGTAAGGTTTGGATCCCATAACAGAATTAATGTTTTATAAACATTTGTATTTTCTTATATGTGTTATAATTGAAATTCGAAACCCACTTGTTTTGACCGTTTGCTCAAATATGCATATTGACGGATCAATATACTTAACCTATGATACGCCTATTGCACAATTTATACTTTATATCTTATCACATATTTGCATTTCCACCACGATCTTGCTGATTTTGTGTATGAAGTAAATTTTTCCCTTTTGTTGATACGCCTACAAAGATATCCCTTAACAACCCACTATTGTGAGTTTTTCTTCTTGTAGGGAGAGATAGCAATATTGTGTATTCTGCCCTAATTTTCATCCATTTGAAGTGAGATCCAATCTGGTAGATATACGTGGAGGTTGGCATGCATTGTTCATACCCTATCTATTGAATAATATATTTGAAATCCGTGGTAGCCTTTCACTGGCGGAAAAATATTGCACATATAGTCAAAGTTTTTTTTCTCGGTTGGGTAAAATTATCTCTAGGCACTGGAATACTGACCGGTATTTTTGCCCAAGATATTCAAAAGAAAATCATAAATTCTCCCAAAATTTCCTAAACTTATTTTTATTTCATCAAATTATATTAATATAGGTAAATTTCGTTTGCTGTGAAATTTTTTGATGCGAGATTGAATCGGGTAAAATGTACATGTAGATAGGCATGGATCATACCCCATCTTCTGAATAAATACTTTGCATTCGTGATAGCTTTTCTCCAGTGGAAAAATTTGCTCATATATGCATATTGACGGATCAATATACTCAACCTAGGATCTAGCTGATTTTTTGTACGAAATTATTTTTTTCGCTTTGTTGACACGTCTACTAAGAGATCCCTTGACAACCCACTACTATGAGTTTTCTTTCTTGTACAGAGAGATGGTAGTAGTATGTAGTCTGCCCTAATTTCCATCTATTTGAAGTGAGATCCAATCTGGTAGATATACCTGTAGGTAGGCATGCATTGCTCGTACCCTATCTATTGAATAATATATTTGAAATTCGCGGTAGCTTTCCACCGGAGGAAAAATATTCCACATATAGTCAAAGTTTTTTTTCTCGGTTGGGTAAATTACCTCTAGGCACCGGAATACCAGCTGGTATTTTGCCAGAGATATTCAAGAAAAATATCATAAATTCTCACAAAATTTCATAAACTTATTTATATTTGAGCAAATTATATTAATATAGGTTAATTTTGTTCTATGTGAACAAATTTGATGTGAGATTCAATCGGGTAAATGGAGATGTAGATCGGCATGGATCGTACCCCATCGTCTGAATAATATATTTTAAATTTGTGATCGCTTTTCTCCTGCGGAAAAATGTTCTATGGATAATAAAGGTCTATTTTTCTCTGTAGGGTAAAAATACCGCTAGGCACTTTTATATCTCGTTCTTCGAAATATCGGAATAGAGGCTGGTATTCCGCTGGAGATATTCGAAACGAATTCAGAAATTCTTTTAAAATTTCCCAAAATTATTTAAATTTGAGAAAAATATATTAATACCGGGATGGAGGATAAATATAAACTTGCATAGCGTACATATATACTATGCGGATCAATATGTTATGGGCTTATATTATCACATCTGCCATGTAAACCGTAGTCTAAGCTAGCTACAATGCTTACCTTACTTTTTGTTGAACGCACGCGCCTAGGTCTACGTCCTTTGGAAATACATTACTTGTTTCTCCTTGTACTGAACGGGATATGTAGTAAGGAAACAATTCAGCTGATTTTTTTTCCTTTTATATCTTGAACGGACGGGAGCTGATTGTGTTGTATGGAAACAAATCATCAACTAACTTTTTATTTTTCTTTTCTAGTAGATCACAGCTATTATTTCAATGGTCTGCATGTTTAATTACGGGAGATTACATCCTACAGTGATCCTCCGGCCGGGATAGCTAGACTACGTGGTAATCTTTTTCGCTGAGACGTGATGATTGTAACATATATCTTATATCAAACGGGTTACGTGACAGGTTGTACATGACTATAGTTTACGAACTTTTCTAGCTGTAAATCTTAACCGTTATAATTAAGATCAATGAATCAAATAATTTTAGTACATGTGGATTAACATGGTGTCTCCTTTATACATCCTTATTTTGCTTTTAGTATATAATAGATGTCATCCAAACTAGTTGAGCATTGATGCATGCAACCATATTTATCGCAAAGTTTACAAAAAAACACAAAGATAAAGGGACGAAAAATTGTAAGACAAATTATATTGATATACTGTCATCCAAACTAGTTGAACATAGCCTGATCTACCATCTCCAAGTGGTTGCACCAAGTGAATAAATAATCCGTGTCCCCACACATTTCAATAATCACACATACGGATCCAGTTTGTACCCAAAAGAAGAACCTTCATATAATTGAAAGAACTATTTTTGTTAAAATGATGTCGTTGCAATATTTTCACAAAACCCAACATATAGGAGGATTGAACCATAATTGTTTGTTTGTCTGATATCCAGTTCACAAACATATTTGTAGCTAGCTGGTGGAGATGTGTTTGATGTCAAAAACATAATAGCAACACTTCTTACTACCATTCTGATTATATATGTTTCACAATATTTTCTTTTGTTCAAACTACCACTCAACAAAAGTAGCAAGAAGTGGCATTTTGCTCTTGTCTAAGGAGGATATGCATTAAAGTAACATGTAATTGTACCTTGAGTTACCAAATAAAATTCCTATGAAAGTTATGATTTCCTTTTGTCATATAAATAAACATACATTTTACCAAACAAAAATCGCATGCAACTTCCATACTTATGGCTCTTGTTTAAGGAGGATAGGCATCAAAGTTTAATCATATTTAACTAAGACATCGTCTTGTTCCCACCTCAATAACCGTCATAATGTATCATTTAGCAGTACCTATGAATAGACATCGGGCACATACATATTTTTATCGTTGAAAAATATTGTATAATGTTGGATATTTCTCACGCAGAGGATTATCTCCTTGTTAATTTTACCCATAAGCATGTGTTGGTACCATTACCAGCAATAAAAGCACCTTTGCCTAAAACTCTTCTTTTCCAATCACCAACCCTTTGCAAAAAAGATGGCAACCCATATGGTTTTAACTCTACTGTCCAGAGAGTATTTGAATGGATATATTTGTTGCCTAGCTGCTCATGACATGCACCACGTTCATTTAAAATACTAAAACAACAATGTTGGTCTTTTGGCAGCAGAAGATGCTCCATTTTGTTAACCTATTTTTTTGTTTTATGTTCAACATTTTGTGAGAACAATCATGATATATATTGATCAATTCTTTTTTGCATCCCTTTTGGACAATCATGATCTACAACTAGCGAGAACAACGGTGATCGTCATAAGGCGGGCACCATAGAACACGAGTTCTCTTCTAGTTGAGCCTTCTTGTCTCTTTTGTACCTACATGGATGATGGATCTCATGTTTAGAATCGGATGATTCTTGGTGGTGACCTAAATATAGTTGTAGCTTAAGGTATTAGGTATGTTTGGATTGTATCCAATATGTACCTTACCAAATATTTGGTCATGTACAAAATTATGGTCATTGTTTGGATGGTGGCCAATATTTTGGCAAACCAATGCTCCTTTGCATACTCTAGCGTGGGGGCTACTCGCTTGGCTTAAATAAAGGAGGCGGTCCTATGGTCCCTCTCAAGCCAAGCTAAAGATCTACTTGACGTATGTCTTCGTTGATACGGCCAAAGTGTCGTGTTTCGGAAGGCTCCGCCGCTGAACTTCATTGGGTGAGTCATGCCTGAAGATTGTTGGATCAGATGGGATTCGTCGCGCGCAACCGCATTGTTCTGTTCGTTTGGTTTCTGAGGGAGCGACGCGAACCTCTGCAGTCTGATGCCATCGTTGGGACATGTCTTTACTTTCATGGTGATGTCAGTGGTGGACAATGACATGGAAACTGAGATCCGAGGACTAATAATGGTGGTTCGAGTTAATTCCTCAAAAAAAATGGTGGTTCATGACTTGGAGCAGCGGCATAGGCAAGTGGAGCGCGTCAGCACAGGAGAAGTTCGGAGTATAAACTTCACGGTGAAAACCCAAGGGCTAACCTCAATCGGTTGTGTCTAGCAATGTTGGAGAGGATGGATGTAAGAGCATCTCCAGTCGTTGGGACTCCCCAGGCCAAAATTCGGCGCTATTTAGCGTCGGATGGTTGTAAAATTCGGCCTGGGGAGAGCCATTTTCCCAGCGGCGAGCCCATGAGAAGGAACAAATATAGACGAATTCAAACATAACCAGACGAAATATGTTCAAACATAGGCTAAATTTAGAGATATTTAATATATATAGGCGAGTTCGTACATATATAGGCCGAATTTGTACAGATATTTAACATAGACTGATCGACGACAAGCTTTTACAGCGTGCGGAATTTGATGCGATGAAGACGACGATTGGCCTTTCTCGCCGACAAGTCGGGGCCACTAGGCGCGCGGGAAATTTCCTCGACGGTTTCAGTGCTTTTGTTTCCTCCGGACTCCCCGAGCGCCGGGGAGGATGACATGGGCTCGCTGGATGGATGGAAGCCAAATCCAAACGAAAACGAGGATCCGGGGACGCGACTGGACCAATTTTCGCCGTCCGGGTGAAAAAAAGAGCTGCCCGGGGTGTCGTCGGGGAGACGGCCGGAGGTGCTCTAACTGGTATCTTAGGACGTTAATACCATCCCGATTCTACTAGTGCAAGCAAGCGTGTGACGGTGTGAGTTATGTAAAGTAGCATGCGCCACCCAGCAACATAGAAAACAATCGGCAAGATCAAGTTCACATGTATTTGTGCAACTCCGCTAAGAACGTACCGATGTATATTAGATCATCTAGCGAAGAGTTTCTAACTAGACGTACACAAGCATCCAAAATACCACCACCAAACAGCATGCCCCTCAAAATAGCTGTAGCAACAGTACACACGGCCCTAATTACAGCCGTGATCTCATCTTCATACATACATAGACGTAGGTAGCATCAAAACAGGATCGACTAATTCGCGTCAAAAAAGGCCTTTACAATGCAGATATGCGTCGTCGGCCGAGTTCGATCTTAGCTCGATCAGCAGTCCGCCGCAGCCGGCCTCTTCCTGCTCCCTGCTGCCAGCTGCGAAGAACAACAACACGATAGCAATCGGTTCAGTGCTGAATTGTTGATCGATCGCCGTCACTGTACAGGTTTCAGTGAAGAGTCAAACAAAGAGACTCACCGACGAGGCAGGCAGATCGGAGCTCTTGAGCACCCGCAGCCTCTTCGCCGTGGCGATGAACATCCTGCGTGCACAGATTGGTCAGATCGACCAAAGATATTTTTGGCAATCACTGTAAATGATGGCGAAGTAGTGCTATGGTTTTCGGAGATGAGTATTTACTTCCATGGGACATCACCGACGAGCATCCTGTCGCCCTCGTCGTCCTCGTACACCAGCGTGTACTCGCCGCCGGAGATCGCAAGGAGCTTCCCGTCGGCGGTGGCAGCCAGGTCCCTTTGAGCTACACGCAGACAGATGTTCTTTTACATCAGACCTACGTGATTGGCACTGCAAGGTACATGGTGTATGCAAAGCACTGGTATTTTACCTGCGAGAAGGCCGCGGAAGAGGTTGTCGACGGCTGCGGAGAGGTCGGCGTAGCTGCCGTGCTCCTTGAGCTCGACCTTCCGCCCGATCGGGACGCCGTCCATGTTGATCTTAACGAACTGGCCCTTCCGGGACACGCGTTCGTCGCCGGCACCTGCCTTCACCGCGATGTCAACGTCTTGGTTTCCCCTGCCGTCCTCCTTGGACGAGGACAGTTTGGAGGCGGCCAGGTTCCGGCGGAACGAGCGCACCGGCGGCCACCCCACGACCGGAGCAGCCGCTACTGCCGGCCTGCAGGTCGAGAAAGCACCAAAATATCAGGGTTTTTTTTTTCCAAAGAAACGGAAGGATCAAACACCGCGCGCAACTGAAATAAGATTTGGGGTGCTTACTTGGCCTTGTAGCCATTACTCCCTTCTCCTTTGGGCTGGCGAGCAAAATCGCCGGCGCCGGTCGACTCCTCGCCGTTGAAACCTGACAACACCGCAGAGAAAACCATCAAAACATGGACGACTTTAACCACACACAAAACATGATCAACAAGAACAAAACATGACCAAGTAGTGAAGAACAAGAATAAGGAAAACGAAGTGGCAAAGCAGACCTCCTGCAGCGGCCACCGGCTTGGTGAAGTAGGCGGGGAGGCCTAGACGGAGCTCCAGGCCGCTCTCCCCCGCCGTCTCCCTGAACCCGCTCCACGCCATGAGTGAGTAAAACCTCGCCGGCGAAGCTACTAGCTAGCTGTTCGCAGCTGAGGCGACAAGGAAACCAAGAAAGTGATTGCGAGAGGCGGGCTAGCTCCGACAAGTTCACAAGCCCAACACACACGTCTCTCTACCTCCGCAGTGAGACAAGCGGTGGTGGGGGCGAAAATATATGGAGGGAGAGATGACACCAACCAAGCGAGGAAACAGTGCAGGTGCTGGCCGCTCGCCCACCTGAGACGGCGCGGTGCCCGGGGCGGCAGCTAGAGAGACCAAAAGGCGGCAGGGGGTTTGGGAGAAAGGGACAAGGGTTTGAGCGTTTTGAGGGCGCGTCTTCAAAGCGAGCAGGCAGAGGCAGAGCTAGGCTACGGCGCGCGCAGCAGCTGCTGCAACCTGCAACCTGCACCTAGGTATGCTCCAACAAACAAAGCTCTCTCTTGAATGCCAGTACTCCTATGGTACGAAGCTAGGCTAGGAGGGGAGAGGGAAGAAACAAGAAAGGCAGCGAGAGATTCCGGTGCAGGGAGCAGCGGCTGGCCGTGAAAGGAAAACGAGAGCATCCAAAGCTAGTCCAGCTCCAGCGAGCAACGGCTGCCTACTTTCTCTCTACCCTCTTTCTTCTCTCTCTCTGCTGCAAGGGAAGGAGAGCTAGAACGATCCAGTGTGTGCTGCGGTTGCGGTGCACTTCTTGCGCTTATAAACGGGAGGAAAAGTGGAAAGCGCTATGTTCATTGAGTACCACCCACCACAATTTCATTGTTATTCTTATGTGATCTGCTAGCTTCATGATGATTCCCTCTAGGGGCGCAAACATATCTCCATATCCCAATCTGATCCGGCTAATCCCATCATGGTCGGCGCACCTAGCTCCTCTCATCCATGTGTTTTTGTTGTGCGTATATAGTTTCCTAAAATAATGTTCTCCATAGCGTCTCTGATTAAAAACATAATTGTTAGCCTCGCTGTAGATGACAACAGTTAGGGGAAATGCTGTCTTGGAATCTTAGTTCCATATCACCAAAAAAGGAAGAAAAAACAATCAATGGCTTATCCCAAATGTACTAGTGACACACAGTGTCACAGTGGCGTCGTTTTCAGCAATGCCATCGTCGTAGTGGGCAGCGTGGGCCGTGCTTGATTAGCGGTAGATTCATCCGTGAGAGTGACAAAATTGCCGGTGTTGGATAAAGATGGTGAGAAAAGAGGGTCGGATAGGATAAGCTCGGCACTGAATTATTGTTACTGTGTGTCTCCCATACCTTTTTCTTTCACAATCATGTCATTGCGAATCACTAAGTGGGCTTGAATTAACTAAGAGTTCCAAGTGATCTCGAATGATCTCATGCTGGTTTGGCTAATTATAAATTAGCATGCTCTAATAAGGGGGAATGAAATTGGTTGTGTTGGCCCCTTTTTAGCTAGTGCTCTTCGGTTGTTGGTGAACCACGTATGGCAAAAGGAAATGTATGGCGAGGGGAAAGCGATGGGTCCTTTTGTGTAAAATTAAGAGTTTGAAGTGATGCCGAACGATCTCATGCTAGTTAGTTGAATTTAAAAAAATAAGCATGCTCGAAGCGGAAATAAAAGCGCTCACAAAGTCATTTCATGAAAAAATCGACTTGTCATGTGACACGTGTAAAAAGACAAAATCTGGTGCTAAACATAAGGCTATTTATAAGATAAATATTTTCTTTTTTATATAGATCATAAAAAATATTAGTTTTTCGTGAAACTTGACGAACACATATATTGTAGAGACGTACACATATAACATTTTGTCAAACAATTTGACATTCTAAAATATTTTTAAAAGAAAGCATATACAGCCGAGAGTGTCGGGTCCTTTTTAGTTCTAGTGCTCTTTGGTTGTTGGTTAACCACGTACGGTAAAAGGAAATGTATGGCTGGAGAAAAGCCATGGGTCCCATTTTGTAGGATTATTACTGCAAGCTGGGTCGAAAACTAGACATAGACATGTTAACGGCAAAGAGTGAAAAGAAATACCGAACGGGAGATACATGAGGATGCCCCGAATGTTACCAGGCATTCGTGATCAGTCCTGTTGAGCAGTGACCACACGGCAGGTTGCCGGATATCGGTAACGAAGTTTATAGTAATCTCTCAGTCCTATAATATAAGATGTTATAAATAACTAATATTTTCATATTGGTTGCAATAATATGTTACTATAATATAGGATAGAGGAAATAGCTAAGTGAACTACGTACTCCTGGATCTTATTACAGTCACAATGACCAATCACCAGCAGAATCTTTGAAGTCGAACATAGCAAAATGGAACCGTCACACAAAAGCATCAAGACTACAAGCTTAAGAATACAGGCAACACACGGATCAGTTTTTCAGTCTTGCAGTTATCCAAACCTAGCCATAGATGTTTATAGTCATACCTAAATAAATCTCAAACATTTTATCATCATAAGAATCCAACATATTAATTGTTAGATGGTGTTTATTTGTAGGGAACAAAATTTATGCTTGGTTTGTATGTTTGCATGATATTGTATTGGGTTGAATGTCCAATAAAAAGGATATTGATACTGAGAGCGAATGTCAATATTTCGGTTTAGATGTGTTAGATATTCAGAACGCAGACTTGTTATTGTAATTGAATGCCAACTGTTGTTTGGATGGTAAAGATGATGAATTCAATCCTACCAGAATTCGATCATTATATTGTGTTATATATGCAACAACAACAACAAAAAATTGTATTCGCATCAACAAAACAGATAGTATATTGAGAACACTACATACCAAGAATAATTTTGTCCAATAGTTGGACAACATAAAGTTCCATTCATAATACATCATAAACGAGGACATAAATATGATATAGGCCCCAAGCATACCGAAAACAGCAAACAGAGACCGAGCTACATGTAGCCCTTTATTTTCAAAAATTCGAAAATCATAGTTTTAAGTTTAAAAAAAAATCCTAGATGTAGACAATGATGAAATCTACAAACGTGCAAACTCTCATTGTGAAATTCTTTGTATTGTAGACTACACATAAATGACAAAATCTGACAGGTTTTATAGTTTTAAAATGTACACTATTCACTGTTCTCAGATCCACACATTTTCATTTTTGTGTAGCCTAAACTACTAAGAATTTTACATTGAGATTTTATATGTTTGTAGATACCATCATTGGCTACATCTAGGATTTTTTTTCAGAATTTTTTGAAACTTAAAAATATGATTTCGAATTTTTTAAAATAAAGAGCTACATGTAGCTCGGCCTCCATTTGTCCACTCTCCAATAGTCTCACACATGGGATTACAAGTTCTTAGTCTAGCAAGCACAATGAATCAAACCAACATCAACAATCATTCCTTTCTAACCTCCATGGGAAGCTCCAAAACTGCATGGAATAAACGTTCACTAATGATTTGCTTCCCATAAGCTCCTAGATTGTCAGTTTGAGACATCTTAGGTATAGCTTCAAGTGTAGCAAGTATCACAGAATGAGGAGTAATCTGGAGCATTTGTAATGGCTCATTTGACTTCATGGCATCATTGAAAGACGTCTTCATATATATCCAAATCCAAGCATGCACATAATTGCTTCACCACTAGTGGTTGGGGCACCCCATGGGTCGCCTCCTCGCTGGTCCTGTGCGGTCAAATCACGATCCAAATGCTGCACAAGGTGGGTGTTTGTTGTTTCTTCTCCCTTTCACTCTCGCCCAAACATGCTTTGAAAGACAAAGTACTTCAGACAAGAAATTCAAACTCACGTAAGGCCCGAGGCCACTTGGTTTGTCATATTGCTAAATTAGAAATTCGTTTAATTCAGACATCAATTATCATACAAAATTTTCCAACAGATATCTAGCAGCTCATCACATCATTTCCAACACAATCACCATCCACAGACTAACTACTCTTATGGCTACCTCTGGGAAGCATGCATGAACTATTCATCTTCTCTGGCAATTAACTTCACCTTGCTGCATTGCCTCTAATAGCACACTGATTAATTTTTCATCGCAGTCGGTGACCCTGAACTCAAGTTGAGTCGAAATGAAAATGATGACCCAACCACAGCCCAATCTCAGTTTTGTCTCCCTCCATGAGAATCGCCGCTGGATGGCTAACTCATCCTGCACCTGTGTGCTTTCTTCTTCAATGAGCCTTGCCTCAGTTACTCCTAAACTTGTACATTTTGGCTACCATATTTCTCCATATGTCTTCTATATATGATCTTCAAAATCTGCCACACCAAGTTGCTACCTGCATATGTACATACTTAGAGCATCTCCAGCCGCGTCCCCCAAACCGTCCCCCAAAGCGCGCCGGATCGAGCGTTTGGGGACGTGTTTTGTTCGTGCCGCGTTTGGGGGACATCGCTCCCCAGCCGCGTCCCCCAAACGCCGCCCCCAAACATTAAAAGTACTTTTTTTGGCTAGAAAAAAACTATTTACTAATATTCAAATCGGTTGAACATAAACAAATTATATATAAAACTTCGGAAAAATATAATTAAATACATATAAACTATCTACTTCTTCTTCTTCGCTGATGGCCCCGCCTCGTCGTCGTCATCGCGGTGGCGCTTCCTGCTCGTCACCTCTTCCGAAGAGGCGGTGTCGGCGCCCGACGCGTCGGAGTCCTCCTCGTCGTCGGCGGTGCTCGTCGGCTGCGCCTTGGCCTTGGCCTTGGCCTTGGCCGCCTTCGCCTTCGCACGGGCCACCGCCGCCGCCGCGTCCTCGCTCTCTTCTTCCTCCGCGTCCTCCTCCCAGCCCAGCCATTCCTCCTCGCGTCAACTGGCGGCGGGGAATCGTCGCCGCTGCTCGGCGTCCTGGCTCTCTCCCACCAATGGCGCCGCCAGCAGGCTTTCCCTCGCGGAGGTGTCGGACGGGAGCGGGAGATGTAGCTCATCGTCGCTGGAGGTGTCGGATGGAGGCTTGGATGAATGGTGGCGTACGTACGGCGTACGTACGGGTCTTATTGAGCGCGGATGAACGGCGGCGCAGAAGTCGAAGAGAGCAGCGGTTGCTCTTCCGAGGAGTCGGCGCTCCATTCCGGCGGGGTTGGCGCGTCGTCGACGCGGTTGCCAATGCGACGGTTCCGCTTCCTGGCAACTGCACCGTCGCTACGTATGTGGCGGTTGAGCGTCCGAGCCGCTGACGGGTCGGGCCCGCGTCTCCTCGACTCTCATTTCGTTGTGTCCGGCGTGCCCGGTGCGTCCGTGGGACGGGGACGGGCTCGGGACGCCGGACACCGTATCGGGCCGACAAAAAGGCCTTTGGGGGGCGCGGCTGGGAACGTTTTTTTGTCCGGCGCGCCCCAAATCACTTTGGGGGACGGTTTGGGGGACGCGACTGGAGATGCTCTTAGTTTTCCGGTATGGAGAGCAAGTGCAAATAAAATATTGAAGAATGCAATGATATGGGGAATCTTAGTCAATACAAATATATATTAATGAAGTCCTGGCCAGGGCACTTGTTTCTAGTTCACTAGCTCACAGTACGTCAAAGACTAAAATCAAACATAATATTGACCAAAAAACCGGATCGATGGTAGCAATTGGCTCATTGCATAGTCTGATTTAAGCAGCAGGTATCCAAAAAGGCAAAGTAAGAAAACAAGTGTGGAGAATATTTTCTAATCGAGGTAAGAAGAAAAAAAGTTCAAACAAGTAATAAAAAATAAACAAATGCTACATATATGACTTAACAGATAGCATGCAAACAGCTGGAGAGTAACGGATGATACATAGTATAAACAATCCAATCGTCCGGGCTATCTTATTTGTTAATCTAAATATTGTATGAGCAAGCACGAAGCAAAAGAGCACTAACTCACCAGCATTGCTTTACCCTTGAGATGGATGGGCGTACAGATATAGCATAATCATGCATTGAGCAAAAGAAAGACTTTTCTTTTATTCTCCAGCAATATTACTAACTATACAAAGAACTGAAAGACACTACTAATTCAATCTAGCATGGAGGTATATATATCACATGATCCATGATAATTAGGCACAAGCCTGAAGTGAAAAACGTGAAACATGATAATTAGGCACAAGCCTGAAGTGGAGAGAGGGTATATATCTAGATTGAAATTGGTTAACATGGTGCATCCTTGCACAGTTGAAAAATATTTCCTCAAGAATCTCCAGTTTGCAACAATATAAATATTCTAGATCAAATGCTACTCATCTTGTGAGGATAACCAAAATAAGGGAAACTAAGAAAGATTCTTTACCCTGAGAGGGGCTAGTGACCAAACAGAATGTGAAATTGATGTCCTCATAACAGTAGAAATAAAGTACTGAGAAGAAAGAACAGCGGCTTCAGTTCCTGCAACTTCATATAACACATAAAACAAAAAAAAGGAGGCTGTAGACGGACAAAGATTTGGTGCACATGAGTACCAGTAATCCCTTTTCAGAGAAGTAATTAAAAATCATATTTCTAAGTTTTAAAAAAATCTGAAAATAAATCATGATGTAGTTAGTATTGTATCCCACAAACGTGTAAATTTTCAACTGGAAATAATGTGTATTTTGGGCTCAAAAATAATAAATATGTGGATCTGAGTATAGTGATTCAAATCTCCAAAAAAATTCAAACTTTGTCATTTTTGTGTAGCTTAGAAAACAAAATATTTGTAATTGAGATGTTATACGTTAGTGGAATACATCATTAGCTACTTTTAGGGTTTCGTTACATAATTTTTTGAAATATATAAATATAATTTTCAAATTTTTTAATACAATGAGAGCACTGGTGCCCATGATCCAAAAGGACTTTCCGGCTGTAGACGTACATAGAACACATCAAACCAAAAGAAGAATGTAATAAATAAATAGGAGGATGTTGAGGTAAATTAGTAGCAACATGCAACTCATAAACTTCTGTTTCGGATTTCAGATCATAATAATATTAGATTAGATACATGTAGGAAGGACATGTAGCCATGTAGATAGATGTTCAGCCGGAAGCCACTCATCAAATATGGAATATGGGACCTCAATTCATATGCTCACAATAACAAAAATAAGTGTTGAAAGAGAAAACTCTATTTTTTCTTGTGTAAAAATAGAAGTGTCAATTTGAAAATGCACAATATAGAAGTGCTGTTACAAGTCCCTCTCTCCTCTCTCACACACGGTAAGCCACTGGATAGAATTTTAGTGCTGCTCACAGCTGCAGCTAATACTAAGCGTTCATATATGTAGCTACTGTTCACGTCTCAAGGTGATGCACATTTGCAGCTAAGAATAATATAAACCACACATGCTTTTACCGTAGAGTAGTAGCTTTGCAAATCCTATACCCAATAAATGCATGTAACAGACCGTAAATAACTCTCAATTATCCAGAATCAGTTTTAGAAACAAAGTCCCTAGTATATGAAAAATGAGAATAATAAATATAGAGAACATGAGCAATACCCAATCCAGCAATTTAAAAGAAAAGCCCAAAAACAGGGAAACAAGGCATATAAAACCCATACCCCTTATACTAAGATAATAAAAACACAACAGTCAAAATTTAAGATTTGAACATCATAATGAGTGCAGCAGCAGTGTAGCACAATTAAAAGGAAGAGAATGTATATAACCCAGAAGTCTCTTTTACCTACACTGCACTACAATTTTAACAGATGAGCTGAAAGAAAATAAAAAGCAATGAACCTGCCGCTAAAAGAGGAGGTAGTCAGGCCTGCGAAGAAAATAAGGTTTCTCTCTTACCTGCCCCTTTAATATACATACTGCAAGTGTACAACTGAACGTGTTCAAAAACCTAGCGCGCCGGTGAATGGATGAACTTCTCCATAGTAGCAAAATAAGCACATGAAATTCTCGCAGTTTACATTGGACAAGCCTGTGACATGGAAGTACAACCATTAGAATCAAATATGAACTGAACAATGTCATTTACTCAAGCTCACGGCCATTGCATAGTACCTGTTCCTGTGAACTATATAGCATCACTGAAAACATCCCAGATCCTTGTCACAGCTCAAAAGAACATAATTCTGTACAAATTCATTCTATGAGGAAATGCCCACATGAAGTGAAAACCCATGCTGAGAACATTAAAATGGCACTTGAGGAAAAGTATAGTTAAGTTTGAACAAATAGTTTGTCAATTCAGGAAAAGGAAAATTTAAATAAATTTTGGAAGCAAAAAATCTTGTATTGCATTGCTGTAAATCTTACACGATAGGAATTAAGTAAAAGAAAAAGGAATCTCATGCTGTGATTTGGGCATTTTTTTTCTGGAATACACATGATCTCAGCTTTTTTTCGAATAGTACATATCATCTCAGCTTTAAAGAAGGACATGGATACCACTGATTCAGTAACGAATATGGCTTTTAAGTGTTCATAAGTATGTTCCAGGGGTTAGCTACCATTTGCAGTATAAAAAGAGAATAAGTGAGGTATACATAACCACAGGCAACTTTGCAGTTCCTGAAGAATTCAAACCTGACGTACCAGATTGGCAAGTTTGCCGCAATTCTCTTCATTATATCACAAGCACAGGGATTTCAGGTCGAATTTTTGCGACAAACGTTGTGAATGGATTTCCTCCATCCGTTCCTTTGCAAGATGCATTGGATTGTTTAGAAGTAAAGACCTGGGTGATAGATCCACGGTGTGCTCGTGGTAGCCCGGGGCCTTGTTGACGATGGTGTGCAGGAGGCTGAGCTTGTCCTCCCTGTAGAAGAGGAAGTTGCTGAAATGCTGAGGGCCTCGATGTCGCGGCACCGGGTGGGAAAACCCAGGAGGGAGGAGGAAGCACGTAGGAGGAAGGGCCGATCTGCGGCGCCGTCGGGGTGTACTGGATGCCCGCCCACAGAGTAGCAGCCCATGGCGGTCTTCACTGCTACTCCCGCCGTATGTGGGTAGAGGAGATGAGATGGCGGCGATCCCATCGATCTAGGGTTAGGGAAGGCTGCAGGGGATGAACGGCCTAGGGGGGAAATCACAGAGGGCGAGGAGGATGAGTGTATGGGAGGAGGAGGAAGAACGTAGGAGGAGGGGTCGATCTGCGGCCGCTGGCCCAAGGGCACCCGAAAAATTCCCCGTGCGGGGCTGTCGTTCGAAACCAGAGGAGCCACCCAGAGTCCCAGAGTTCAATCGGATCGCATAAGACACAGAAACCTGATGGAGGCGGGAAGAGGGGGTCGAGCGAACCTTGCGGGCGACTCCGCCGCTGTGGTTGGGGGATCCCTTCCTCCGGGAGGACGGCGGCGAGATGCAGCAGGCCCCGCCCCCGTCGGCGGCGACGAGGTCGGGGAGGAGGTGGACATGGCGAATCGCACCACTGGAGATCCTCGAGGAGAAGGAGCCTCTCCTCCTGAGAGCTCTCTATTCGGGATGGGAAGCGGAGGCACGAGAGCAGGCGAGCGAGCAGGTATGCTAGGGTTTCCGTCGGCAGTTTCATTCAACAAATGAGCGTCTCAGATCAACGCGTAGCTTGTTCACAAATCGGAGCGTGCGGGTTAACATTTTTCTCCCTACCAGCGAGTGCGCGCCACGTGGAACGCCCTGGCATAGAGCAAGGGTACTCGCACTTCATGTTTCTCAATTATGTGCCTCTTTGGTGATAGCCAACAACTTCGGGAGAGATAGCATTGGCTTTTGCTGCTAGTTGTAATACCTTAGGCTTGGTCTCAGCACTTGTCCTAGCGCCTTGGCTAGTGGCTTGGTATTTTGAGTAAGTGGTATGCACTGGCGGAGCTTAGTGAGGGCAAACCTGGGCCACGGCCCGCCCTGCTCTCGAGCGGAAAAAAAATCTATACCTGTGGCCGCATGTGTAAAGCCCACATCCACACCACATGAGAGGCCGAGTAGCACTTCGTTTCCGTTTCCAGAGACCAGACCAGTCCGTCGCTTGGTTTCGTGTTCCTCCACGACGCATCGCATCCCCAATTCCCCATCGATGGCGCTAGTTCCGGCGACCGAGCGGCGAAAATAGCAGCTGGGCCGGCCAGGGCGCCCAGGCTGCCAGGCCCCAAGCCCCCAACCCGCAGGTGCAAGCCGCAAGCGGCAGGCCGGTAGGCGGCCAGAGAGGAGAGAGCTAGCAGCGATCCGGCCATCCGGGCATCCGGCACAACAGCACAACTGCACAAGGTCTCCTCACAGTCATCCACCTTCTCTGAATTTTTTGCGTGCGCTTAGTTCTCTCTCAGCAGTAGTGTCTCTCAGTAGTCAGTACCAATTTTCCTATATGAACTGAAGTTATTATTTAAAATTTGTAATTAGTATCATGAATAATTATAATTCATTCGGTTGTTGTCACTATTGAAGTATTGATTGTTGTCTCAAATTTTAATGTATAGTATGTAAATCATTGCCCTGCGGTCAAACTTATTCTTAGTATGCTACTGTGCTGTATTTTGTTTTGGAGCAGTTCATGTATGATGATCTGCTGGACCAATGTAGTACTTATGAAATCTGGACTAATGTATAGTTTTGGAGCAATTCTCTGTGTCTTCTCTGATTTCGCCCGCCCAGGTTTTTCTTTCAAGCTCCGCCACTGGTGGTATGTATAGATTTCATTCCAATTGTGGATTACGATGATCTTGTATGGAGCGGCTTTTCCATTAGATGGCCTGCAAACATACAAAGTGAAGATACATTGCTAAGTTTAAATAAAAACTAGAATAAGCAATTGACATGTCACGTACACCCACATATTTATCCCACACTTCATCACTCCTAAGCCGTAAGACAATTTTCCCCAATCCCAACCAAATCCACTCTAAGAAAGAATTTTGCTAACTATATAATAATGCTTGTCAAAAGTTCTGCACCTTCATTTTATTTTCTCCTTTGTGACATCGACCCCACACTTGCCGTGCACAACTTTGATATATAGCATTACAGTACACATGTGACATCCATAAATTTTGGGCATGATCATCATTGTTGTGTTTCTCAACAAGAACGTCCAATAAAGCACATTCCATATTGGGAGTCCATTACACGTAATTTCTACAGAACTTCTTCCATGTTGCTCCATCCATGGACCTACACAAGTAAGCAGAAGGAAGAACAATAGAATAAAAGCAAGATCATATCATATATTCTCTCCGTCACAATGATGCATGTACAAAATACCCAAAAGGTAGCTAACTCACGCACCCTACTAAACCTCTAGTTCTGCATGGGCAACAAGGTATCAGCAAACATGTCATCGGCAAATTTGTTCCTAAAGATCTTCCACGCAATAGTGACTCTATTGGCTGAGATGCTAGTTCATTATTCACCTCCTCCGGTAATAATTCATTCATCATATACTGCATATCCGTTGTATAGTTATGCAACACGCAACAATCATTAATAATTCGAATATGCAAAAATATTAGTTCATAGTGAGCATTTGATTTTCATTTCTTTCCTCTTTAATCAAGGACCACATGGACATATATATGTTACATGGTCCTCCATGCGAAAGAAACATGTATACCGTAAGATAGCTCACTTTTTCTTCCACGGCCCAAAAGTTCTCTCTACTAAATTTCTAGCACAAGAGTGACCCAAGTTATTCAATGATACGTCTCAAACGTATCTATAATTTCTTATGTTCCATGCTACTTTTATGATGATACTCACATGTTTTATACACATTATATGTCATATTTATGCATTTTCCGGCACTAACCTATTGACGAGATGCCGAAGAGTCAGTTGCTGTTTTCTGCTGTTTTTGGTTTCAGAAATCCTAGTAAGGAAATATTCTCGGAATTGGACGAAATCAACGCCAGGGTCTTATTTTTCCACGAAGCTTCCAGAAGACCGAAAGGAAACGAAGTGGGGGCGCGAGGCGCCGACACACTACGGCGGCGCGGCCGGGCCACGGCCGCGGCCCTAGCGTGTGGGGCCTCGTGCCGCCCTAAACCTACCCTTCCGCCTACTTAAAGCCTTCGTCGCCCCCCCTGCTGAGAGCCACGATACGGAAAACCTTCCGAGCGCCGCCGCCGCCAATCCCATCTCGGGGGATTCGGGAGATCGCCTCCGGCACCTGCCGGAGAGGGGAATCATCTCCCGGAGGTCTCTTCATCGCCATGATCGCCTCCGGATCGATGTGTGAGTAGTCCACCCCTGGACTATGGATCCATAGCAGTAGCTAGATGGTTGTCTTCTCCTCATTGTGCTATCATGTTAGATCTTGTGAGCTGCCTATCATGATCAAGATCATCTATTTGTAATGCTACATGTTGTGTTTGTTGGGATCCGATGAATATTGAATACTATGTCAAGTTGATTATCAATCTATCATATATGTTGTTTATGTTCTTGCATGCTCTCCGTTGCTAGTAGAGGCTCTGGCCAAGTTGATACTTGTAACTCCAAGAGGGAGTATTTATGCTCGATAGTGGGTTCATGCCTCCATTGAATCTGGGACAGTGACAGAAACCTCTAAGGTTGTGGATGTGCTGTTGCCACTAGGGATAAAACATCGATGCTTTGTCTAAGGATATTTGTGTTGATTACATTACGCACCATACTTAATGCAATTGTTTGTTGTTTGCAACTTAATACTGGAAGGGGTTCGGATGATAACCTGAAAGTGGACTTTTTAGGCATAGATGCATGCTGGATAGCGGTCTATGTACTTTGTCGTAATGCCCTGATTAAATCTCATAGTACTCATCATGATATATGTATGTGCATTGTTATGCCTTCTTTATTTGTCAATTGCCCAACTGTAATTTGTTCACCCAACATGCTATTTATCTTATGGGAGAGACACCACTAGTGAACTGTGGACCCCGGTCCATTCTTTACATCTGAAATACAATCTCTGCAATTGTTCTTTACTGTTCTTCGCAAACAAACATCATCTTCCACACTATACATCTAATCCTTTGTTACAGCAAGCCGGTGAGATTGACAACCTCACTGTTACGTTGGGGCAAAGTACTTTGATAGTGTTGTGCAGGTTCCACGTTGCGCCGGAATCCCTGGTGTTGCGCCGCACTACACTCCGCCACCAACAACCTTCACGTGTTCCTTGACTCCTACTGGTTCGATAACCTTGGTTTCTTACCGAGGGAAAACTTGCTGCTGTGCGCATCACACCTTCCTCTTGGGGTTCCCAACGGACGTGTGTCTTACACGCAATCAAGCTCTTTTTCTGGCGCCGTTGCCAGGGAGATCAAGACACGCTGCAAGGGGAGTCTCCCACATCCAATCTCTTTACTTTATTTTTGTCTTGCTTTGTTTTATTTTATTTACTGCTTTGTTTGCTCTTATATCAAAAATACAAAAAAAATTAGTTGCTAGTTTTACTTTATTTACTGTCTTGTTTGCATTCTCCATATTAAAAACACACAAAAATTAGTTACTTACATTTACTTTATTTAGTTTGCTTTATTTACTACTGCTAAAATGAATACTCCTGAGAACACTAAGTTGTGTGATTTCACTAGTTAGGCTTAATGGAAAACAACAAAAATATTAGAGATCTTTATAGTATTTATCTTGAGTTAGGACATGAGGTGTTTGAAGAGAAAATTAAAAAACCCATGGAACTTTGTTTGCAAAATAGTTGTAGCAATGTTATTAGCATGAACTCTTTGAACACTATTATTGCTAATGCTATAGAAGAATTTAAGCTTGGGGAAGCTGGTTTTGATGAGCATGATATTTTTAGTCCCCCAAGCATGGAGGAGAGAATTTACTTTGATGACATTTTTCCTCCCATTTATGATGATAGTGGTATTTTGGTGCCACCTACTATTGAGGATAAAGTTTATTATGATTATACTATGCCTCCTACATTTGATGATTATGGTGATGAGAATAATAATGATAGCTACTTTGTTGAATTTGCTCCCACTACAATTAATAAGAATGACTATGCTTATGTTGGGAGTAGTAATTATTTTATGCATGAGACTCATGATAAGAATGCTTTATGTGATATTTATATTGTTGAGTTTGTTCATGATGCTACTGAAATTATTATGAGAGAGGAAAATATGGTTGTAGAAATTTTCATGTTATTAAAACACCTCTCTATATGCTGTAATTTTTGAAGTTACACTTGTTTTGTCTTCCTATGCTATTCACTTTGTTCTTCATTGACTTGTTTATTTACAAGATTCTTTTTCATAGGAAGTGGGTTAGGCTTAAATTTGTTTCATACTTGCTTTTTGATGCTCTCTTTGCTTCAACTCTCATCCTTATGCGAGTGCATCATTAAATTTACTGAGCCCATCTTAATGGCTATAAAGAAAGCACTTCTTGGGAGATAACCCATGTTTTTATTTTGCTACTGTTTTGTTGAGTCTTGGAAGTTGTTACTACTGTAGCAACCTCTCCTTATCTTTATTTTATTGTATTGTTGTGCCAAGTAAAGTCTTTGATAGTAAAGTCAATACTAGATTTGGATTACTGCGCAGAAACAGATTTCTTGCTGTCACGAAATTGAGCCGCCCCGTCTGTAGGTAACTCAGAAAAATCTGCCAATTTACGTGCGTGATCCTCAGATATGTACGCAACTTTCATTCAATTTGAGCATTTTCATCTGAGCAAGTTAAGTGCCCCAGAAAAATTTGTCTTTACGGACTGTTCTGTTTTGACAGATTCTGCCTTTTATTTCGCATTGCCTGTTTTGCTATGCTTGATGGATTTCTGTGTTCCATTAACTTTCAGTAGCTTTGTGCAATGTCCAGAAGTGTTAAGAATGATTATGTCACCTCTGAATATATGAATTTTCGATTATGCACTAACCCTCTAGTGAGTTTGTTTTGAGTTTGGTGTGGAGGAAGTTTTCAAGGGTCAAGAGAGGAGGATGATACAATATGGTCAAGAAGAGTGAAAGGTCTAAGCTTGGGGATGCCCCCGTGGTTCATCCCTGCATATTTTAAGAAGACTCAAGCATCTAAGCTTGGGGATGCCCAAGGCATCCCTTCTTCATCAACAACTTATCAGGTCACCTCTAGTGAAACTATATTTTTATTCCGTCACATCTTATGTGCTTTACTTGGAGCGTCTGTTTGTTTTTGTTTTTGTTTTTGTTTTTGTTCGAATAAGATCGGATCCTAGCATTATTTGTTTGGGAGAGAGACACGCTCCGCTGTTTCGTATGAACACATATGTTCTTAGCTTTATTCTTAATGTTCATTGCGAAGGTTGAACTACTTCATTCATTGTTATATGGTTGGAAACAGAAAATGCTGCATGTGGTAAATGGTATAATGTCTTGAATAATTTGATACTTGGCAATTGTTGTGCTCATATAGTCCATGTTTAAGCTCTTGCATCATGTACTTTGCACTTATTAATGAAGAACTACATAGAGCTTGTTAAAATCTGGTTTGCATGATTGGTCTCTAGAGTCTAGATATTTTCTGGTTAAGGTCTTTGAACAACAAGGAGACAATGTAAAGTCTTATAATACTTACAATATGTTCATATGTGAGTCTTGCTGCACCGTTTATACTTGAGTTTGCTTCAAACAACCTTGCTAGCCTAGCCTTGTATTGAGAGGGAATTCTTCTCGTGCATCCAAATCCTTGAGCCAAAAACTATGCCATTTGTGTCCACCATACCTACCTACTACATGGTATTTCTCTGCCATTCCAAAGTACATTACTTGAGTGCTACTGATGACCCACAAGTATAGGGGGTGTATCGTAGTATCTTCGATAAGTAAGAATGTCGATCCCAACGAGGAGCAGAAGGTGTTGACAAGTAGTTTCGATGAAGGATTCACTGTAAATGCTCACAAACAAGTATTCAAGGGTTTTGATGTAACAGATGAATAAAGTACGAGTAAGTAAAGTGCGAGAGAAATAATTGCAGCGAGTGGCCCAATCCTTTTTAGCACAAAGGACAAGCCGGTTTGTTTACTTATAATGACCAAACGTTCTTGAGGACACACGGGAATTTAGTCTAGTGCTTTCGCTTCATGTAGCTAAATAATCTTCATTGTTTTGATAAGTGTTGTGTGGGTGAACCTATGCTAATGCACCGCCCTTCCTAGGACTAATACATACTTGTGATTATACCCCTTGCAAGCATCCACAACTACAAGAAAGTAATTAAGATAAATCTAACCACAGCCTTAAACTCTGAGATCCTGCGATCCCTCCTGCATCGATATACCAACGGGGGCTCGGGTTTCTGTCACTCCGGCAACCCCGCAATTGGCAAACGAGTGCAAGATGTATTCCCCTAGGCCCATAAATGGTGAAGTATCATGTAGTCGACGTTCACATGACACCACTAGAAGAATAACACCACAACTTAAATATCATAACATTGAATATTACACAACCATAATTCACTACTAACATTTAGACTTCACCCATGTCCTCAAGAACTAAACAAACTACTCATGAGACATCATATGGAACATGATCAGAGGTGATATGATAATGAATAACAATCTGAACATAAACCCTGGTTCGATGGTTTCACTCAATAGCATCAATAACAAGTATAAATCAGTACCGGGAGAGTTTCCCCTATCAAACAATCAAGATCAAACCCAAATTGCTACAGCGGTGACGATGTCCAGCGGTGGTGATGGCAGTGATGATGATGAAGATGATGGTGATGGTGATGGAGATGATGTCCAGCGCGATGGCGGTGACGATGGCGTCGATTTCCCCCTCCGGGAGGCCTGCCCGCCGGAGAGCTCTTTTCTCTCTGGTGTTCTCCGCCCCGCGAGGCGGCTGTAACCTTCGTGAGGATCCCTCTGTGGCTTAGGTCTTCGGGACGAAGGGTTTCGCGAAGAAAAGGAGGCGAAAGGGCCTGTGGGGCCCCCACACCACATGGTGGCGGCCAGCCATGGGCCGCGCCGCCCATGGTGTGGGCCACCTTGGGTCCACTGGCCCCCACTTGGCTTCCTTCGTCATCGGAAAATAGGATTTCGGTAAAATGTCCTTCCGAGTTGATCTTCCGAAATATTGCATCCTGACGGTGCTTTTTCCAGCAGAATCCTGGCTCCGGTGCGCGATCTCCAAATAATCATGAAACATGCAAAATAGATGAAATAATATAAGTATTGCGTCCCAATATGAAATATATCAATGAATAACAGAAAATTATGATATAAAATAGCGATGCAAATTGGACGTATCAACTCCCCCCAAGCTTAGACTTCGCTTGTCCCCAAGCGAAACTGAACTCGGTAAACAGGACCACATGTTTATGGAGTGAAGAGTCGATAAATAAAATACGGACAAGAAGCATCATATTCATTCACACAAGACATTATAGTAAACAACTTCTTCATATAACTCAACTTGAAACAAGTATAAGGTAATCACAAATAAAAGTGCATAAGAAATCATAATTGGTGATGGCAAACTTTGTTCTTGGTCAAAGAACATTTAACAGATTATACTTATCTATTGAGCAGCGCTCTCATATTAAAACTTATGGTAAACTTGCATACTCAATCATATTAATCATTGATGACTTCCAAAGCTATATTCATTCAGGTAAAACTTGTACTAAACAAGAAAGAATAAAGACATGATGAAGCAAATCACAATATAATAGTTTGATCACAACAACTCAAATGCTTGCTTGAGATGGAGGGAAATAGGTTTACTGACTCAACATAAAGTAAGACAGGCCCTTCGCAGAGGGAAGCATGATTAAATCATGTGCTAGAGCTTTTTCAGTTTTGAAATCATATAGAGATGATAAAAGTAACACTTTGAGAGGTGTTTGTTGTTGTCCACGGGTAGCGGGTACTCTAACCCCCTTGCCAGACAACCTTCAAAGAGCGGCTCCCATTTTATTTTTATTTTGTGTGGCACTCCTTCCAACCTTTCTTTCACAAACCATGGCTAACGAATCCTCGGGTGCCTGCCAACAATCTCATACCATGAAGGAGTGCCTTTTATTTAGCTTTATTATGATGACACTCCCCCCAACCTTTGCTTACACAAGCCATGGCTAACCGAATCCTCGGGTGCCGTCCATCAATCACATACCATGGAGGAGTGTCTATTTTGGTTAATTAATTTGGGACTGGGAATCCCATTGCCAGCTCTTTTTGCAAAGTTATTGGATAAGTGGATGAAGCCACTAGTCCATTGGTGAAAGTTGCCCAACAAGATTGAAAGATAAAACACCACATACTTCCTCATGAGCTATAGAACATTGACACAAATAAGGAGTAATAAAGTTTTGAATTGTTTAAAGGTAGCACATGAAGTATTTACTTGGAATGGCAGAAAATACCACATAATAGGTAGTTATAGTGGACACACATGGCATGGGTTTTGGTTTAAAGGTTTGGATGCACGAGAAGCATTCCCTCTCAGTACAGGTCTTTGGCTAGCAAGATTAAATAGCAAGCATAAGAGTTGAGGGAAACAAACAAATATACATATGATAGAAACAATCATGCATCTTACTTGTAAGCACAAATAGTTTTAACTTCAGAATACTAAGCTAAGAACTGATAAGAAAGATAATAACATCTTCTACATGTATTTCCTCTATTCTTCTTAAATTCAAAGTGTTGTTGCTATTGACCATTGCTAAGTTTGCCAAAACCAAATAGATTTACTCAATGCTCCCAAAGTGGTACCAATACTAAAATCAAGATCAATCATATAGTAGAAATTGCAAACTAAAATAAGGTGTGCAATATGTAAATGATAAGACTTCTCATTAATATTCCATAGCGATAACTCACACCAAGGGATACATAGACAAACTAAAGGAGAGATACTTCCACACTGCAACCCATCTTATACGATAACTTCCCTACTCATGATATGACACTACTTGATAGTAAAAAGTAAAAGGTAGTGATGATGTGATACCGCGGCACTCCCCCAAGCTTGGAACAAACCAAGGGGATGCCAATACCGATGATGGATTACTCCTTTGGCGACGGTGGTGATGAATCCCTCATGCGCTTCTTACAGATCTCCTTCAGCTTCAGCTTCTCAGCTTGGCAAATCTGCACTAAGTCTCGAAGAAATTCATTGTTATCTGAAGTCGGTGATGGTGAACCTGTGACGGGCATCAAGTAATATCCCAACATTCTACGGAGTCGGTAATTCTCCTCCCTGAGTATCTCCACTTCTCTTCTTAGAGCCCGGTATTGACCACAAAACTCATCGGTAGTCCGTAGAGCTTCTTCCAGCACAGGGAAAGAGTCGAGGCCAAGAGCAGGGGGTAAAGGTCCCTGCAAGTTATGAGAGAAAGAACGTCGAGTATCAACAGATCCCACCAAGACTTGCTTACTCCCCACAGCTTGTTGCTCTTGTTTTGACGACACCCTTTTCACTTCTTCCTTCGAAGGCCCTTTGCCCTTGTTGTCGGAGGCCATGGTGCTTCTAAACTGAAAACAGATCCTGGCAGAAACAGCTCGAAACAAGACGCGTCGAGAAAACGATATACGGACCTCCAGGGGTCCAGGGGATTATATAATAAAAAAATTCAGAACAAACGGAAAGTACCAGGTCGAAAGTCGGAAAGGAGGCGCGAGGCGGTGCCACCATAGGGCGGCGGGCCCAGGCCAGGCCGCGCCGGCCTGTGGTGGCACGCCCTCGTGCGTCTTTTCCACCGTTTCGATCTCGTAATTTTCATATTTTCAAAACAGCAAAACTATTGTTAAAGTAAATTGCGAACTTTTCATTACCGACTGTTACCTATTCAAAGTCGAGTTCTGGCGGATTGTCAATTTGTCCTTTGATGAAAGCCTCCGGTGTTTCCACTTGAATAATATCAACATCAACATTATAAGAATCACTTGAGATATAATGCTTGAGTCTTTGTCCATTCACCACTTGCGTAGCATTGCCTTGGAGAGAGCTAATTTTTATTGCTCCTGAACGATACACCTCCTCAACAACATATGGTCCTTCCCATTTTGAGAGTAATTTCCCTGCAAAGAGTCTGAGACGAGACCGATACAATAGGACTTTATCCCCAACATTAAACTCTCTCTTGATAATCCTTCTATCATGCCATTTTTTGACTTTCTCTTTAAAGAGTTTAGCATTTTCATAAGCTTCACTTCTCCATTCATCTAACGAGCTTAATTGCAGCAACCTTTTATTACCGGCTAGTTTAGGATCTTTATTTAGTTCTCTAACAGCCCAATAAGCTTTGTGCTCTAGTTCTAAAGGTAAATGACAAGCTTTTCCATAAACCATTTTATAAGGTGACATTCCCATGGGGTTTTTATAAGCAGTTCTATAAGCCCATAGTGCATCCTTCAATTTACTAGCCCAATTCTTTCTAGATTTATTGACGGTCTTTCCCAAAATAGATTTAATTTCTCTATTTGATAATTCTACTTGACCACTAGTTTGAGGGTGATAAGCAGAAGCAATTCTATGATTAATACCATACCTAGCAAGAGTTTTTCTAAAACCTCCATGAATAAAATGAGAACCTCCATCGGTCATAATATATCTAGGAACTCCAAATCTAGGAAAAATAATATCTAAAAGCATTTTTAAAGAGGTCTCACCATCAGCACTTTTTGTAGGTATGGCTTCCACCCATTTAGTAACATAATCAACAACAACAAGTATATGAGTGTTACCTTCTGAAGAGGGAAAAGGTCCCATGAAGTCAAATCCCCAACAATCAAACGGTTCAATAACAAGAGTATAATTCATAGGCATTTCATTGCGTCTGGAGATATTACCAACCCTTTGACATTCATCACAAGATAAAATAAACTTCCTTGCATCTTTGAAGAGAGTTGGCCAATAAAAACCTGATTGTAGAACCTTTTTGCGGTTCTTTCTTCGGCGTGATGTCCTCCATAAGCACTACCATGACATTTGCTCAATATCTCTTGTTGTTCATATTCGGGAACACACCTTCGCAGAATACCATCCACTCCTTCTTTATATAAGTGTGGGTCATCCCAGAAATAATGCCTCAAGTCATAAAAGAATTTCCTCCTTTGCTGAGCTGAAAAGGTTGGAGGCAAGTACTTGGAAACAATAAAGTTAGCATAATCAGCATACCAAGGACTATCTCGCGAGCTCACCTTTATTACAGCCAATTGTTCATTTGGAAAACTATCATTAACAGGAACAGGATCATAAGCAATATTTTCCAATCTAGACAAATTATCAGCAACAGGATTATCGGCACCTTTCCTATCTACAATATGTAAATCAAATTCTTGCAAAAGAAGTACCCATCTAATAAGCCTCGGCTTAGCATCTTTCTTTGTCATAAGGTATCTAATTGCAGCATGATCAGTATGAATTGTAACTTTTGAATCAACAATATAAGATCTAAATTTATCACAAGCAAAGACTACAGCTAACAATTCTTTTTCAGTTGTAGCATAATTTCTTTGAGCAGCATCAAGAGTCTTGCTAGCATAATGAATAACATTTAATTTTTTATCTACTCGCTGTCCAAGAACAGCGCCTACAGCAAAATCACTAGCATCACACATAATTTCAAATGGTAAATTCCAATCAGGAGGTTCAACTATAGGAGCAGTTGTTAAGGCTTTCTTTAGAGTTTCAAAAGCTTCCTTACAATCATCATCAAAAACGAAAGGTACATCTTTTTGAAGAAGATTAGTAAGAGGCTTTGAAATCTTGGAGAAATCTTTAATAAATCTCCTATAAAACCCAGCATGACCAAGAACACTACGAATACCTTTAACATCCCTCGGATAGGGCATCTTCTCAATGGCTTCAACTTTAGCTCTATCAACTTCAATACCTCTCTCAGAAATTTTGTGTCCCAATACAATTCCTTCATTAACCATAAAGTGACATTTCTCCCAATTAAGAACAAGGTTAGTTTCTTCACATCTCTCTGCAAAACTTTATCGAGGTTTCGCAAGCAATTATCAAAAGAATTACCATAGACAGAAAAATCATCCATGAATACCTCTACAATACTCTCGCAAAAGCCATGAAAAATAGCAGACATACATCTTTGAAAAGTAGCAGGAGCATTACATAAACCAAAAGGCATACGCCTATAAGCATAAGTTCCATAGGGACAAGTGAAAGTGGTTTTCTCTTGATCTTTAGCTTTAACAGCAATTTGTGAAAACCCAGAATAACCATCAAGAAAACAAAAATGAGTATTTTTAGACAACCTTTCTAACATTTGATCAATAAAAGGCAAAGGGTAATGATCTTTCTTAGTAACCTTATTAACTTTTCGAAAATCAATGCACATTCTATAACCTACAACTACTCTTTGAGGTATGAGCTCATCATTATCATTAGGCACAACAGTCATTCCTCCTTTCTTAGGAACACAATGAACAGGACTAACCCATCTACTATCAGCAATAGGATATATAATACTGATGTCTACGCCCCCTCCTTTTCCTGTAGACAGTGTTGGGCCTCCAAGAGCAGAGGTTTGTAGAACAGCAGCAAGTTTTCCCTTAAGTGGATCACCCAAGGTTTATCGAACTCGGGGAGGAAGAGGTCAAAGATATCCCTCTCATGCAACCCTGCAACCACAAAGCAAGAAGTCTCTTGTGTCCCCAACACACCAAATAGGTGCACTAGTTCGGCGAAGAGATAGTGAAATACAGGTGGTATAAATAAGTATGAGCAGTAGTATGGCGCCAGAAAAGTGCTTGCTGGCGTGCAGTTGATGGTAGTAATATTGTAGGAAGTAAACAAGCAGTAGTAACGCAGCAGTAGTAACACAGTAAAACAGTAACAAGCAGCGATAGCAGTATTTAGGAACAAGGCCTAGGGATTAGACTTTCACTAGTGGACACTCTCAACATTGATCACATAACAGAATAGATAAATGCATACTCTACACTCTTGTTGGATGATGAACACATTGCGTAGGATTACACGAACCCTCAATGCCGGAGTTAACAAGCTCCACAATTCAATGTTCATATTTAAGTAACCTTAGAGTGTAAGATAGATCAATACGACTAAAGCACACACTGTCACCTTCATGCTTATGTAGGAGGAATAATACACATCAATACTATCATAGCAATAGTTAACTTCGCAATCTACAAGAGATCATGATCATAGCATAAACCAAGTACTAACACGGATGCACACACTGTCACCATTACATCGTGCAGGAGGAATAAAACTACTTTAATAACAATGCTAGAGTAGCACATAGATAAATTGTGATACAAAACACATTGCAATCATAAAGAGATATAAATAAGCACTTCACTATGCCATTCATAACAGTGAATAAGTATTCTGTGAAATATAGCCTAAGAGACCCACACGGTGCACACACTGTCACCTTTACACACGTGGGACAAGGAGTCTCCGGAGATCACATAAGTAAAACCCACTTGACTAGCATAATGACATCTAGATTACAAGCATCATCATATGAATCTCAATCATGTAAGGCAGCTCATGAGATTATTGTATTGAACTACATAGGAGAGAGATGAACCACATAGCTACCGGTACAGCCCCGAGCCTCGATGGACAACTACTCCCTCCTCATGGGAGACAGCAGCGTTGATGAAGATGGCGGTGGTGTCGATGGAGGAGCCTTCCGGGGGCACTTCCCCGTCCGGCGGCGTGCCGGAACAGAGACTCCTGTCCCCCAGATCTTGGCTTCGCGATGGCGGCGGCTCTGGAAGGTTTCTCGTACCGTGGTTTTTCCGTCTCGAGGTTTTAGGTCTGGGACCTTTAAATAGGCGAAGAGGCGGAGTCGGAGGGGCGACGAGGCGGTGGCACCATAAGGCGGCGCGGCAGGCCGCGCCGGCCTATGGTCGGGGCCGGTGCCCCCTGCAGTCCTTCCGGGTGTTGAAGCTTCGTGGAAAAATAGGAACCGGGTCTTGATTTCGTCAATTCCGAGAATATTTCCTTACTAGGATTTCTGAAACCAAAAACAGCAGAAAACTGGCACTTCGGCATCTTGTTAATAGGTTAGTTCAGAAAATGCATAAATATGACATATAATGTGTATAAAACATGTAGATATCATCAATAATGTGGCATGGAACATAAGAAATTATCGATACGTTGGAGACGTATCAGCATCCCCAAGCTTAGTTCTGCTCGTCCCGAGCAGGTAAAGCGATAACAAAGATAATTTCTGAAGTGACATGCCATCATAAACTTGATCATATTGTAAACATATGTAATGAATGCAGCGATCAAAACAATGGTAATGACATGAGTAAACAAGTGAATCATAAAGCAAAGACTTTTCATGAATAGCACTTTCAAGACAGGCATTGATACGTCTCCAACGTATCGATAATTTCTTATGTTCTATGCCACATTATTGATGATATCTACATGTTTTATGCACACTTTATGTCATATTCGTGCATTTTCTGGAACTAACCTATTAACAAGATGCGAAAAAGCCGTGCTGTTTCTGTTTTGGTTTCAGAAATCTAGTAGCGAAATATTCTCGGAATGGGACGAAATCAACGCCCAGGTCATATTTTGCCACGAAGCTTCCCGAGACGAAGAGGAGACGAAGTGGGGCCACGAGGTGGCGACACCACAGGGCGGCGCGGCCCAAGCCCTGGCCGCGCCGACCTATGGTGTGGGCCCCTCGTGCTGCCTCTTGACCTACCCTTCCGCCTACTTAAAGCCTCCGTCGCGAAACCCCCAGTACCGAGAGCCACGGTACGAGAAACCTTCCAGAGCCGCCGCCATCGCGAAGCCAAGATCTGGGGGACAGGAGTCTCTGTTCCGGCACGCTGCGGGAAGTGCCCCGGAAGGCTTCTCCATCGACACCGCTGCCATCTCCACCACCATCTTCATCACCGCTGCTGCTCCCATGAGGAGGGAGTAGTTGTCCATCGAGGCTCGGGGCTGTACCGGTAGCTATGTGGTTCATCTCTCTCCTATGTAGTTCAATACAATAATCTCATGAGCTGCCTTACATGATTGAGATTCATATGATGATGCTTGTAATCTAGATGTCATTATGCTAGTCAAGTGAATTTTACTTATGTGATCTCCGGAGACTCCTTGTCCCACGTGTGTAAAGGTGACAGTGTGTGCACCGTGTGGGTCTCTTAGGCTATATTTCACAGAATACTTATTCACTGTTATGAATGGCATAGTGAGGTGCTTATTTATATCTCTTTATGATTGCAATGTGCATCGTATCACAATTTATCTATGTGCTACTCTAGCAATGTTATTAAAGTAGTTTTATTCCTCCTGCACGATGTAATGGTGACAGTGTGTGCATCCGTGTTAGTACTTGGTTTATGCTATGATCATGATCTCTTGTAGATTGCGAAGTTAACTATTGCTATGATAGTATTGATGTGTATTATTCCTCCTACATAAGCATGAAGGTGACAGTGTGCATGCTATGTTAGTACTTGGTTTAGTCGAATTGATCTTTCATGCACTCTAAGGTTATTTAAATATGAACATTGAATTGTGGAGCTTGTTAACTCCGGCATTGAGGGTTCGTGTAATCCTACGCAATGTGTTCATCATCCAACAAGAGTGTAGAGTATGCATTTATCTATTCTGTTATGTGATCAATGTTGAGAGTGTCCACTAGTGAAAGTGTAGGCCTTGTTCCTATATATGCTATCACTGCTTGTTTCTTGTTTTCTTGCGTTACTACTGCTACCATATTACCACCATCAACCACACGCCAGCAAGCTATTTTCTGGCGCCATTACTACTGCTCATATTCATTCATACCACCTGTGTTTTATCTTCGTATCTCTCGTGCTAGTATTAGGTGTGTTGGGGACACAAGAGACTTCTTGCTTTGTGGTTGCTGCATGAGAGGGATATCTTTGACCTCTTCCTCCCTGAGTTCGATAAACCTTGGGTGATCCACTTAAGGGAAAACTTGCTGCTGTTCTACAAACTCTTGGAAACACGAGAGGGCGTAGACATCAAGCTATTTTCTGGCGCCGTTGCCGGGATCAAGACACGCTGCAAGGGGAGTCTCCACTTCCCAATCTCTTTACTTTGTTTTTGTCTTGCTTTATTTTATTTACTACTTTGTTTGCTGCACCTAAATAAAACACAAAAAAATTAGTTGCTAGTTTTACTTTATTTCTTGTCTTGCTCTCCATATCAAAAACAAAAAAAATTAGTTACTTGCATTTACTTTACTAGATTCATCATGTTTCCTTTTAATTTTACCACAAAATACATACCGGTAGGACGTGGGTCTATAGTTGGGAGAAATAATATAGAAGAATTCTTCAATCATGTTAGTATTACTGAAGATTTTGAAGATAGACACTTGGTAGAACTTGCACCTACCTATGAAATTGCTGCTGCTGCTTTAGTTCGTATGTTGGAAACTAAATTTGTTAATCTCAATCCTATAATCCAACACATGTTTCTTACACTTGGTGATATGGAAGAAGGGGAAAAGAAAGATTTTGTTTTAGAAACCCTTCTTAGAGAATTTGGTGGTCTAGCAAGAGAAGCTAGAAAGGTCTTTGCTAAATTTAATATGCTAGGTTCTCATACTAATTTTGTTGGTCTCCTTGAAAAAATGGACATGGATAGAATAAGGTACACTAATAACATTAATGATGGTGGGGAGATCAAAGCACCAATACCATGTAAACTCCTAGCTATGAATGATGCACTAGAAAATAACTATGCTTGGCTTGTTCCTGAAAATTTGTTCGATGAGAGTAGCAAGCCCAAGACTAATGAAAAGGGAGACGCTAAAACTTATGTATCAAATATACTATGCTTGGTTGAGAAAACTCCCAACACCCCTGGTAATGATGTTGATGCTTCATCTCTTGATGTTACTTGATACACTTTCTGCGCCTAGCTGAAAGGCGTTAAAAGCGCTTATGGGAGACAACCCATGTTTTTACTACAGTACTTTGTTTTATATTTGAGTCTTGGAAGTTGTTTACTACTGTAGCAACCTCTCCTTATCATGTTTTTGTGCCAAGTAAAGTCTCTATAGTAAGGTTCATACTAGATTTGGATTACTGCGCAGAAACAGATTTCTTGCTGTCACGAATCTGGGCCTAATTCTCTGTAGGTAACTCAGAAAATTATGCCAATTTACGTGAGTGATCCTCAGATATGTACGCAACTTTCATTAGTTTTGAGTTTTTCCATTTGAGCAAGTCTGGTGCCATTTTAAAATTCGTCTTTACGAACTGTTCTGTTTTGACAGATTCTGCCTTTTATTTCGCATTGCCTCTTTTGCTATGTTGGATGAATTTCTTTGATCCATTAATGTCCAGTAGCTTTATGCAATGTCCAGAAGTGTAAAGAATGATTGTGCCACCTCTGAACATGTAAATTTTTATTGTGCACTAACCCTCTAATGAGTTTGCTTGAAGTTTGGTGTGAAGGAAGTTTTCAAGGATCAAGAGAGGAGTATGATATACTATGATCAAGAGGAGTGAAAGCTCTAAGCTTGGGGATGGGTGGTTCACCCCTGCATATTCTAAGAAGACTCAAGCGTCTAAGCTTGGGGATGCCCAAGGCACCCCCTTCTTCATCGACAACATCATCAGGTTCCTCCCTGAAACTATATTTTTATTCCGTCACATCTTATGCACTTTGCTTGGAGCGTCGGTTTGTTTTTGTTTTTGTTTTGTTTGAATAAAGTTGGATCCTAGCATTCACTTTGTGGGAGAGAGACACGCTCCGCTGTTGCATATGGACAAATATGTCCTTAGGCTTTACTCATAATATTCATGGCGAAGTTTCTTCTTCGTTAAATTGTTATATGGTTGGAATTGGAAAATGATACATGTAGTATTTGCTATAATATTTTGGATAATGTGATACTTGGCAATTGTTGTGCTCATGTTTAAGCTCTTGCATCATATACTTTGCACCCATTAATGAAGAAACACTTAGAACTTGCTAATTTGGTTTGCATATTTGGTTTCTCTAGAGTCTAGATAATATCTAGTATTGAGTTTTGAACAACAAGGAAGACGGTGTAGAGTCTTATAATGTTTACAATATGTCTTTTATGTGAGTTTTGCTGCACCGTTCATCCTTGTGTTTGTTTCAAATAACCTTGCTAGCCTAAACCTTGTATCGAGAGGGAATACTTCTCATGCATCCAAAATACTTGAGCCAACTACTATGCCATTTGTGTCCACCATACCTACCTACTACATGGTATTTTCCGCCATTCCAAAGTAAATTGCTTGAGTGCTACCTTTAAAATTCCATCATTCGCCTTTGCAATATATAGCTCATGGGACAAAATAGCCTTAAAAACTATTGTGGTATTGAATATGTACTTATGCACTTTATCTCTTATTAAGTTGCTTGTTGTGCGATAACCATGTTTCTGGGGACGCCATCAACTACTCTTTGTTGAATATCATGTGAGTTGCTATGCATGTCCGTCTTGTCTGAAGTAAGAGAGATCTACCACCTTATGGTTAAGCATGCATATTGTTAGAGAAGAACATTGGGCCGCTAACTAAAGCCATGAATCATGGTGGAAGTTTCAGTTTTGGACACATATCCTCAATCTCATGTGAGAATAATAATTGTTGCTACATGCTTATGCATTAAAGAGGAGTCCATTATCTGTTGTTCATGTTGTCCCGGTATGGGTGTCTAAGTTGAAGAATGATCAAAAGCGAGAAATCCAATGCGAACTTTCTCCTTAGACCCTTGTACAGGCGGCATGGAGGTACCCCATTGTGACACTTGGTTAAAACATGTGCATTGCGATGATCCGGTAGTCCAAGCTAATTAGGACAAGGTGCGGGCACTATTAGTATACTATGCATGAGGCTTGCAACTTGTAAGATATAATTTACATAACTCATATGCTTTATTACTACCGTTGACAAAATTGTTTCATGTTTTCAAAATAAAAGCTCTAGCACAAATATAGCAATCGATGCTTTCCTCTTTGAAGGACCATTCTTTTACTTTTATGTTGAGTCAGTTCACCTATCTCTCTCCACCTCAAGAAGCAAACACTTGTGTGAACTGTGCATTGATTCCTACATACTTGCATATTGCACTTGTTATATTACTCTATGTTGACAATTATCCATGAGATATACATGTTATAAGTTGAAAGCAACCGCTGAAACTTAATCTTCCTTTGTGTTGCTTCAATACCTTTACTTTGATTTATTGCTTTATGAGTTAACTCTTATGCAAGACTTATTGATGCTTGTCTTGAAGTACTATTCATGAAAAGTCTTTGCTTTATGATTCACTTGTTTACTCATGTCATTACCATTGTTTTGATCGCTGCATTCATTACATATGCTTACAAATAGTATGATCAAGATTATGATGGCATGTCACTTCAGAAATTATCTTTGTTATCGTTTTACCTGCTCGGGACGAGCAGAACTAAGCTTGGGGATGCTGATACGTCTCCAACGTATCGATAATTTCTTATGTTCTATGCCACATTATTGATGATATCTACATGTTTTATGCACACTTTATGTCATATTCGTGCATTTTCTGGAACTAACCTATTAACAAGATGCCGAAGAGCGATTGCTGTTTTCTGCTGTTTTGGTTTCAGAAATCCTAGTAACGAAATATTCTCGGAATTGGACGAAATCAACGCCGGGGTCCTATTTTGCCACGAAGCTTCCAGACCGAAGAGGAGACGAAGTGGGGCCACGAGGTGGCGACACCAAGGCGGCGCGGCCCAAGCCCTGGCCGCGCCGACCTATGGTGTGGGCCCCTCGTGCCGCCTCTTGACCTACCCTTCCGCCTACTTAAAGCCTCCGTCGCGAAACCCCCAGTACCGAGAGCCACGGTACGAGAAACCTTCCAGAGCCGCCGCCATCGCGAAGCCAAGATCTGGGGGACAGGAGTCTCTGTTCCGGCACGCTGCCGGGGAAGTGCCCCGGAAGGCTTCTCCATCGACACCGCTGCCATCTCCACCGCCATCTTCATCACCGCTGCTGCTCCCATGAGGAGGGAGTAGTTCTCCATCGAGGCTCGGGGCTGTACCGGTAGCTATGTGGTTCATCTCTCTCCTATGTAGTTCAATACAATAATCTCATGAGCTGCCTTACATGATTGAGATTCATATGATGATGCTTGTAATCTAGATGTCATTATGCTAGTCAAGTGAATTTTACTTATGTGATCTCCGGAGACTCCTTGTCCCACGTGTGTAAAGGTGACAGTGTGTGCACCGTGTGGGTCTCTTAGGCTATATTTCACAGAATACTTATTCACTGTTATGAATGGCATAGTGAGGTGCTTATTTATATCTCTTTATGATTGCAATGTGCATCGTATCACAATTTATCTATGTGCTACTCTAGCAATGTTATTAAAGTAGTTTTATTCCTCCTGCACGATGTAATGGTGACAGTGTGTGCATCCGTGTTAGTACTTGGTTTATGCTATGATCATGATCTCTTGTAGATTGCGAAGTTAACTATTGCTATGATAGTATTGATGTGTATTATTCCTCCTACATAAGCATGAAGGTGACAGTGTGCATGCTATGTTAGTACTTGGTTTAGTCGAATTGATCTTTCATGCACTCTAAGGTTATTTAAATATGAACATTGAATTGTGGAGCTTGTTAACTCCGGCATTGAGGGTTCGTGTAATCCTACGCAATGTGTTCATCATCCAACAAGAGTGTAGAGTATGCATTTATCTATTCGTTATGTGATCAATGTTGAGAGTGTCCACTAGTGAAAGTCTAATCCCTAGGCCTTGTTCCTAAATACTGCTATCGCTGCTTTTTCTTGTTTTACTGCGTTACTACTGCTACCATATTACCACCATCAACCACACGCCAGCAAGCTATTTTCTGGCGCCATTACTACTGCTCATATTCATTCATACCACCTGTATTTCACTATCTCTTCGCCGAACTAGTGCACCTATTAGGTGTGTTGGGGACACAAGAGACTTCTTGCTTTGTGGTTGCAGGGTTGCATGAGAGGGATATCTTTGACCTCTTCCTCCCTGAGTTCGATAAACCTTGGGTGATCCACTTAAGGGAAAACTTGCTGCTGTTCTACAAACCTCTGCTCTTGGAGGCCCAACACTGTCTTCAGGAAAAGGAGGGGGCGTAGACATCAGGCATCAATAAGTCTTGCATAAGAGTTAACTCATAAAGCAATAATTCAAAGTAGAGGTATTGAAGCAACACAAAAGAAGATTAAGTTTCAGCGGTTGCTTTCAACTTATAACATGCATATCTCATGGATAATTGTCAACATAGAGTAATATAACAAGTACAATATGCAAGTATGTAGGAATCAATGCACAGTTCACACAAGTGTTTGCTTCTTGAGATGGAGAGAAATAGGTGAACTGACTCAACATAAAAGTAAAAGAAATGTCCTTCAAAGAGGAAAGCATCGATTGCTATATTTGTGCTAGAGCTTTGGTTTTGAAAACATAAAGAGAGCATAAAAATAAAGTTTTGAGAGGTGTTTGTTGTTGTCAACGAATGGTAGCGGGTACTCTAACCCCCTTGCCAGACAAACCTTCAAGAGCGGCTCCCATGAATTATTTTTATTTTTGGGTGGCACTCCTTCCAACCTTTCTTTCACAAACCATGGCTAACCGAATCCTCGGGTGCCTGCCAACAATCTCATACCGTGAAGGAGTGCCTTTTTATTTTAGTTTTATTATGTTGACACTCCTCCCCACCTTTGCTTTCTCAAGCCATGGCTAACCGAATCCTTCGGGTGCCGTCCAACAATCACATACCATGGAGGAGTGTCTATTTTTGTTAATTAATTTGGGACTGGGAATCCCATTGCCAGCTCTTTTTGCAAAATTATTGGATAAGCGGATGAAGCCACTAGTCCATTGGTGAAAGTTGCCCAACAAGATTGAAAGATAAACACCACATACTTCCTCATGAGCTATTAAACATTGACACAAATCAGAGGTGATAAATTTTGAATTGTTTAAAGGTAGCACTCAAGCAATTTACTTTGGAATGGCGGAGAAATACCATGTAGTAGGTAGGTATGGTGGACACAAATGGCATAGTGGTTGGCTCAAGGATTTTGGATGCATGAGAAGTATTCCCTCTCGATACAAGGTTTAGGCTAGCAAAGTTATTTGAAACAAACACAAGGATGAACCGGTGCAGCAAAACTCACATAAAAGACATATTGTAAACATTATAAGACTCTACACCGTCTTCCTTGTTGTTCAAAACTCAATACTAGAAATTATCTAGACCTTAGAGAGACCAATTATGCAAACCAAATTTTAGCATGCTCTATGTATTTCTTCACTAATAGGTGCAAAGTATATGATGCAAGAGCTTAAACATGAGCACAACAATTGCCAAGTATCACATTACCCAAGACATTATAGCAATTACTACATGTAGCATTTTCCAATTCCAACCATATAACAATTTAACGAAGAGGAAACTTCGCCATGAATATTATGAGCTAAGAACACATGTGTTCATACGAACCAGCGGAGCGTGTCTCTCTCCCACACAAGCATGAATTTATTCAAACACAAACAAAAACAAAAACAAACAGACGCTCCAAGTAAAGTACATAAGATGTGACAGAATAAAAATATAGTTTCAAGAGAAGGAACCTGATAATTTTGTCGATGAAGAAGGGGATGCCTTGGGCATCCCAAGCTTAGATGCTTGAGTCTTCTTGAAATATGCAGGGATGAACCACGGGGGCATCCCCAAGCTTAGACTTTTCACTCTTCTTGATCATAGTATATCATCCTCCTCTCTTGACCCTTGAAAACTTCCTCCACACCAAACTCGAAACAAACTCATTAGAGGGTTAGTGCATAATCAAAAACTCACATGTTCAGAGGTGACACAATCATTCTTAACACTTCTGGACATTGCTCAAAGCTACTGGAAGGTAATGGAACAAAGAAATCCACCCAACACAGCGAAAGAAGCAATGCGAAATAAAAGGCAGAATCTGTCAAAACAGAACAGTCCGTAAAGACAAATTTTAAAATGGCACCAGACTTGCTCAGATGAAAATGCTCAAATTTAATGAAAGTTGCGTACATATCTGAGGATCACTCACGTAAATTGGCATAATTTTATGAGTTACCTACAGAGAATTAGACCCAGATTCGTGACAGCAAAGAAATCTGTTTCTGCGCAGTAATCCAAATCTAGTATTCACTTTACTATCAAAGACTTTACTTGGCACAACAAAACATAAAACTAAGATAAGGAGAGGTTGCTACAGTAGTAAACAACTTCCAAGACACAAATATAAAACAAAGTACTGTAGCAAAATAACATATGGGTTATCTCCCAAGAAGTTCTTTCTTTATAGCCATTAAGATGGGCTCAGCAGTTTTAATGATGCACTTGCAAGAAATAGTATTTGAAGCAAAAGAGAGCATCAAGAGGCAAATTAAAAACAAATTTAAGCCTAACATGCTTCCTATGAAAAGGAATCTTGTAAATAAACAAGTTCATGAAGCATGATGCAACAAGCATAGAAAGATAGAACAAGTGTAGCTTCAAAAATTTCAGCACATAGAGAGGTGTTTTAGTAACATGAAAATTTCTACAACCATATTTTCCTCTCTCATAATAACTTTCAGTAGCAACATGAGCAAACTCAACAATATAACTATCACATAAAGCATTCTTATCATGAGTCTCATGCATAAAATTATTACTCTCCACATAAGCATAATCAATTTTATTAGTTGTAGTGGGAGCAAATTCAACAAAGTAGCTATCATTATTATTCTCATCAAGTGTAGGAGGCATAGTATAATCACAACAAAATTTACTCTCCATAGTAGGTGGCACCAAAAGACCACTATCATTATAATCATCATAAATAGGAGGCAAAGTATCATCAAAGAAAATTTTCTCCTCAATGCTTGGGGGACTAAAAAGATCATGCTCATCAAAACCAGCTTCCCCAAGCTTAGAATTTTCCATAGCATTAGCAACAATAGTGTTCAAAGCATTCATATTAATAACATTCCCATTAGCATGCATATAAAGTTCCATGGGTTTTTTAATTCTCTCTTCAAACACATCATGTCCTAATTCAAGATAAAGTTCATAAAGATCTCTCATATTTTTGTTGTTTTCCATTATGCCTTACTAGTGTAAACAAGAAACAAAAAGATGCAATTGCAGGATCTAAAGGAAATAGCTTTGAGTACTTACAACAGCGAAAATAGCTTAGTAGCCGAGATCCGGAGTGCGAGTACCTTTTACCTTTCCTCCCGGCAACGGCGCCAGAAAATAGCTTGCTGTCCACAACTGGCGCGTGGTTGACGTGGGAGGTTTGATGGCGGTTGACGGGCTTGATGGAGTGTCTTGATTCGTTCCCCGGCAACGGCGCCAGAAAATAGCTTGATGTCTACGCCCCCTCCTTTTCCTGTAGACAGTGTTGGGCCTCAAGAGCGAGAGGTTTGTAGAACAGCAGCAAGTTTTCCCTTAAGTGGATCACCCAAGGTTTATCGAACTCGGGGAGGAAGAGGTCAAAGATATCCCTCTCATGCAACCTGCAACCACAAAGCAAGAAGTCTCTTGTGTCCCCAACACACCAAATAGGTGCACTAGTTCGGCGAAGAGATAGTGAAATACAGGTGGTATAAATAAGTATGAGCAGTAGTATGGCGCCGAAAAGTGCTTGTGGCGTGCAGTTGATGGTAGTAATATTGTAGGAAGTAAACAAGCAGCAGTAGTAACACAGTAAAACAGTAACAAGCAGCTATAGCGTATTTAGGAACAAGGCCTAGGGATTAGACTTTCACTAGTGGACACTCTCAACATTGATCACATAACAGAATAGATAAATGCATACTCTACACTCTTGTTGGATGATGAACACATTGCGTAGGATTACACGAACCCTCAATGCCGGAGTTAACAAGCTCCACAATTCAATGTTCATATTTAAGTAACCTTAGAGTGTAAGATAGATCAATACGACTAAACCAAGTACTAACGTAGCATGCACACTGTCACCTTCATGCTTATGTAGGAGGAATAATACACATCAATACTATCATAGCAATAGTTAACTTCGCAATCTACAAGAGATCATGATCATAGCATAAACCAAGTACTAACACGGATGCACACACTGTCACCATTACATCGTGCAGGAGGAATAAAACTACTTTAATAACATTGCTAGAGTAGCACATAGATAAATTGTGATACAAAACACATTGCAATCATAAAGAGATATAAATAAGCACTTCACTATGCCATTCATAACAGTGAATAAGTATTCTGTGAAATATAGCCTAAGAGACCCACATGGTGCACACACTGTCACCTTTACACACGTGGGACAAGGAGTCTCCGGAGATCACATAAGTAAAACCCACTTGACTAGCATAATGACATCTAGATTACAAGCATCATCATATGAATCTCAATCATGTAAGGCAGCTCATGAGATTATTGTATTGAACTACATAGGAGAGAGATGAACCACATAGCTACCGGTACAGCCCCGAGCCTCGATGGAGAACTACTCCCTCCTCATGGGAGACAGCAGCGTTGATGAAGATGGCGGTGGTGTCGATGGAGGAGCCTTCCGGGGGCACTTCCCCGTCCGGCGGCGTGCCGGAACAGAGACTCCTGTCCCCCAGATCTTGGCTTCGCGATGGCGGCGGCTCTGGAAGGTTTCTCGTACCGTGGTTTTTCCGTCTCGAGGTTTTAGGTCTGGGACCTTTAAATAGGCGAAGAGGCGGAGTCGGAGGGCTGACGAGGCGGTGGCACCATAAGGCGGCGCCCGGGGCCGGCCGCGCCGGCCTATGGTCAGGGGCCCGGTGCCCCCTCGTCCTTCCGGGTGTTGGAAGCTTCGTGGAAAAATAGGAACACAGGTCTTGATTTCGTCCAATTCGAGAATATTTCCTTACTAGGATTTCTGAAACCAAAAGCAGACAGCGCTTCGGCATCTTGTTAATAGGTTAGTTCCAGAAAATGCATAAATATGACATATAATGTGTATAAAACATGTAGATATCATCAATAATGTGGCATGGAACATAAGAAATTATCGATACGTTGGAGACGTATCAAATACCAGCTTCAAGAAGTCGTAATACCTCATTTCTTACCACATCCTTCATCTTGGGAATTAGACGACGCTGAGGTTCAACAACAGGCTTCGCATCATCTTCCATATTAATGGCGTGTTGGCAAATAGAGGGAGAAATCCCCTTCAAGTCATCAAGAGTATAGCCAATAGCACCTCGGTGTTTCTTCAATATTTGCAATAATCTTTCTTCTTCGAACTCTGTAAGTTTAGAACTAATAATAACAGGATATATTTTCTTATCATCAATATGAGCATATTTGAGATTATCAGGCAAAGGCTTTAAATCAAAAACAGGATCTTCCTTTGGTGGCGGTGTTGTACCCAAATCTTCCACCGGTAAATCATGCTTGAGAATAGGTTGGCGAAGAAAAATCTCCTCAAGCTCATCTCTTTCTTTCCTAAAAACTTCACTCTCGCTATTCTCCAAATGTTGCTGCAAAGGATTATTAGGAACAAGAACAATAGATGCACACTGCTCCATTTTAAAATCATCACTAGGCAAATCAGCTTTATAAGGAGTTTTAGTAAATTTAGAGAAGTTAAACTCATAAGATTCACCAGCAAATTTAGTCAAAATTTTCTCTTTCTTGCAATCTATAATAGCTCCACAAGTATTTAGAAAAGGTCTACCAAAAATGATAGGACAATAATCACTAGCAGCAGAACCAAGTACCAAAAAGTCAGCAGGATATTTAATCTTACCACATAGAACTTCCACATCTCGAACAATACCAATTGGAGAAATAGTTTCTCTATTAGCCAGCTGAATAACCACATCAATATCTTCAAGTTCACAAGAACCAATTTCGTGCAATATCTCCGTGTAAAGCTCATAAGGAATAGCACTAACACTTGCACCAATATCACATAAACCATAATAGCAATGATCACCAATTCTAACAGATAGCATAGGAACACTAACTTGTTTGGGTTTATTAGGATGTGAAACAATATTAGAAGCATCTTCACAGAAAATAATATGACCATCCTCTACATTTTCAGTCACAAGATCTTTAACTATTGCAACAGCAGGTTCAACTTTTATTTGTTCTTCAGGTTCTATAGGTTTCTTTTCACTTTTATGAACCGCACTACTTATAACAGAGTACTCCTTCATTTTAGCAGGGAAAGGAGTTTTTTCAATATAAGCTTCAGGAATAACATGATCACGGTTTCAACTACAACACATTTATTAATAGATGAATCAATTTTATCTTTATACGGTTCATGATACTTATCAAAATTCTTCTTAGGCAATTCATAATGAGAGGCAAAAGCTTTATAAGATTTGCAGCAACTTGAGAATCAAGACCATATGTAGCACTCATATTACGAAATTTATCAGTATCCATAAAAGCTTCAATGCATTTATAATCATAAATTATACCTGATTCTCTATCCTTGTCGTTCTCCCATCCTTCAGTATTTTCTTGGATCCGATCAAGAAGGTCCCTTTTAAACTCTTCTTTGTTGCGTGTAAATGATCCAGAACAAGAAGTATCCAGCAAGGTCTTGTCTTGAAAAGAAAGTCTTGCATAGAAATTATCAATAATAACATTACCAGGAAGCTCATGAATGGGGCATTTGAGCATTAAAGACTTCAATCTCCCCCAAGCTTGGGCAATACTTTCTCCATCATGAGGCCAGAAATTATATATGCGGTTCCGATCCTTGTGAATTTCACTTGGAGGATAAAACTTAGAATAAAACCGGGGCACAATATCATTCCATTCAAGAGAATCCCCATTATCCAGTAATTTATACCAATGCGCCGCTTTACCAGACAGCGATAAAGAGAATAGTTTCTTCCTTACTTCATTCATAGCAATACCTGCACATTTGAATAACCCGCATAATTCATGCAAAAACAGTAAATGATCACCATGGACAGTTCCATCCCCTTCATAGCGGTTATCCATAACACGTTCAATAATTTTCATAGGTATTTTATATGGTATCTCTTCCTCACCTGGCGCCTCATCCACTACCGTTGCAGTAGTAGTAGATTTCCCAAATAGAAATTGAAGAGAAGATCTCTCCATAATGACTTATAGCAGCAGGCAGAAATAAAATCAGCACAAACAGTAAAGGTTTTCCTTACCAATTCCACTTACCAATAGCGCTTCACTCCCCGGCAACGGCGCCAGAAAATAGTCTTGATGACCCACAAGTATAGGGGGTGTATCGTAGTATCTTCGATAAGTAAGAATGTCGATCCCAACGAGGAGCAGAAGGTGTTGACAAGTAGTTTCGATGAAGGATTCACTGTAAATGCTCACAAACAAGTATTCAAGGGGTTTTGATGTAACAGATGAATAAAGTACGAGTAAGTAAAGTGCGAGAGAAATAATTGCAGCGAGTGGCCCAATCCTTTTTAGCACAAAGGACAAGCCGGTTTGTTTACTTATAATGACCAAACGTTCTTGAGGACACACGGGAATTTAGTCTAGTGCTTTCGCTTCATGTAGCTAAATAATCTTCATTGTTTTGATAAGTGTTGTGTGGGTGAACCTATGCTAATGCACCGCCCTTCCTAGGACTAATGCATACTTGTGATTATACCCCTTGCAAGCATCCACAACTACAAGAAAGTAATTAAGATAAATCTAACCACAGCCTTAAACTCTGAGATCCTGCGATCCCTCCTGCATCGATATACCAACGGGGGCTCAGGTTTCTGTCACTCCGGCAACCCCGCAATTGGCAAACGAGTACAAGATGTATTCCCCTAGGCCCATAAATGGTGAAGTATCATGTAGTCGACGTTCACATGACACCACTAGAAGAATAACACCACAACTTAAATATCATAACATTGAATATTACTCAACCATAATTCACTACTAACATTTAGACTTCACCCATGTCCTCAAGAACTAAACGAACTACTCACGAGACATCATATGGAACATGATCAGAGGTGATATGATAATGAATAACAATCTGAACATAAACCTTGGTTCAATGGTTTCACTCAATAGCATCAATAACAAGTATAAATCAGTACCGGGAGAGTTTCCCCTATCAAACAATCAAGATCAAACCCAAATTGCTACAGCGGTGACGATGTCCAGCGGTGGTGATGGCGGTGATGATGATGAAGATGATGGTGATGGTGATGGAGATGATGTCCAGCTCGATGGCGGTGGCGATGGCGTCGATTTCCCCCTCGGGAGGGAATTTCGGCGGATTCCTGCCCCGGAGAGCTCTTTTCTCTCTGGTGTTCTCCGCAGGCGGTGTAACCTTTCGTGAGGATCCCTCGTGGCTTAGGTCTTCGGGACGAAGGGTTTCGCGAAGAAAAGGAGGCGAAAGGGGCTGCGGGGCCCCCACACCACATGGTGGCGCGGCCAGGCCATGGGCCGCGCCGCCCTATGGTGTGGGCCCACCTTGGGTCCACCTCCCCCTTCTGGCTTCCTTCGTCATCTGGAAAAATAGGATTTTGGTAAAATGTCCTTCCGAGTTGATCTTCCGAAATATTGCATCCTGACGGTGCTTTTTCCAGCAGAATCCTGGCTCCGGTGCGCGATCTCCAAATAATCATGAAACATGCAAAATAGATGAAATAATATAAGTATTGTGTCCCAATATGAAATATATCAATGAATAACAGCAAATTATGATATAAAATAGTGATGCAAATTGGACGTATCAGCTACCTTTAAAATTCTATTCTTTGTCTTTGCAATATATAGCTCATGGGAAAATAGCCTTAAAAACTATTGTGGTGAAGAATATGTACTTATGTGTCTTATTTCTTAATAAGTTGCTTGTTGAGCGGTAACCATGTTTCTGGGGACGCCATCAACTTTTACCTTTGTTGAATATCATGTGAGTTGCTATGCATGTTCGTCTTGTCTGAAGTAAGGGCGATTTTCATGATCAAATGGTTTGAGTATGCATATTGTTAGAGAAGAACATTGGGCCGCTAACTAAAGCCATGATTCATGGTGGAAGTTTCAGTTTGGACAATTAATCCTCAATCTCTTATGAGAATTTTAACTGTTGTTGAATGCTTATGCATTAAAGAGGAGTCCATTATCTGTTGTCTATGTTGTCCCGGTATGGATGTCTAAGTTGAGAATAATCAAAAGCGAGAAATCCAATGCGAGCTTTCTCCTTAGACCTTTGTACAGGCGGCATAGAGGTACCCCTTTGTGACACTTGGTTGAAACATATGCTATGCAATGATAATCCATGTTAATCCAAGCTAATTAGGACAAGGTGCGAGCACTATTGGTAATCTATGCATGAGGCTTGCAACTTATAGGATATCTTATACATAACACATATGATTTATTACTACCGTTGACAAAATTGTTTCTATGTTTTAAAAATGAAAAGCTCTAGCACAAAAATAGTAATCCATGCTTCCCTCTGCGAAGGGCCTATCTTCTACTTTATTGTTGAGTCAGTTTACCTATTCTTTCTATCTCGAAGCAAACACTTGTATCAACTGTGTGCATTGATTCTTACATGTTTACTTATTGCACTTGTTATATTACTTTGTGTTGACAATTATCCATGAGATAAATATGTTGAAGTTGAAAGCAATTGCTGAAACTTATATCTTCCTTTGTGTTGTTTCAAAGCTTTCTACTAAGAATCTATTGCTTTATGAGTAACTCTTATGCAAGTCTTATTGATGCTTGTCTTGAAAGTATTATTCATGAAAAGTCTTTGTTATATGATTCATTTGTTTACTCATTATCTTCACCATTGCTTCGAATCGTTGCATTCATCTCATATGCTTTACAATAGTATTGATCAAGATTATGATAGCATGTCACTTCAGAAATTATCCTTGTTATCGTTTACCTACTCGAGGGCGAGTAGGAACTAAGCTTGGGGATGCTTGATACGTCTCAAACGTATCTATAATTTCTTATGTTCCATGCTACTTTTATGATGATACTCACATGTTTTATACACATTATATGTCATATTTATGCATTTTCCGGCACTAACCTATTGACGAGATGCCGAAGAGCCGTTCTTTGTTTTGCTGTTTTTGGTTTCAGAAATCCTAGTAAGGAAATATTCTCGGAATTGGACGAAATCGCCCAGGGTCTTATTTTTCCACGAAGCTTCCAGAAGACCGAAGGGAAACGAAGTGGGGCGACGAGGCGCCGACACACTAGGGCGACGCGGCCCAGGCCCTGGCCGCGTGGCCCTAGCGTGTGGGGCCCTCGTGCCACCCCTAAACCTACCCTTCCGCCTACTTAAAGCCTTCGTCGCGAAACCCCCAGTACCGAGAACCACGATACGGAAAACCTTCCAGAGACGCCGCCGCCGCCAATCCCATCTCGGGGGATTCAGGAGATCGCCTCCGACACCCTGCCGGAGAGGGGAATCATCTCCCGGAGGTCTCTTCATCGCCATGATCGCCTCCGGATCGATGTGTGAGTAGTCCACCCCTGGACTATGGGTCCATAGCGGTAGCTAGATGGTTGTCTTCTCCTCATTGTGCTATCATGTTAGATCTTGTGAGCTGCCTATCATGATCAAGATCATCTATTTGTAATGCTACATGTTGTGTTTGTTGGGATCCGATGAATATTGAATACTATGTCAAGTTGATTATCAATCTATCATATATGTTGTTTATGTTCTTGCATGCTCTCCGTTGCTAGTAGAGGCTCTGGCCAAGTTGATACTTGTAACTCCAAGAGGGAGTATTTATGCTCGATAGTGGGTTCATGCCTCCATTGAATCTGGGGGAGTGACAGCAACCTCTAAGGTTGTGGATGTGCTGTTGCCACTAGGGATAAAACATCGATGCTTTGTCTAAGGATATTTGTGTTGATTACATTACGCACCATACTTAATGCAATTGTCTGTTGTTTGCAACTTAATACTGGAAGGGGTTCGGATGATAACCTGAAAGTGGACTTTTTAGGCATAGATGCATGTTGGATAGCGGTCTATGTACTTTGTCGTAATGCCCGATTAAATCTCATAGTACTCATCATGATATATGTATGTGCATTGTTATGCCTTCTTTATTTGTCAATTGCCCAACTGTAATTTGTTCACCCAACATGCTATTTATCTTATGGGAGAGACACCACTAGTGAACTGTGGACCCCGGTCCATTCTTTACATCTGAAATACAATCTACTGCAATTGTTCTTTACTGTTCTTCGCAAACAAACATCATCTTCCACACTATACATCTAATCTTTGTTACAGCAAGCCGGTGAGATTGACAACCTCACTGTTACGTTGGGGCAAAGTACTTTGATTGTGTTGTGCAGGTTCCACGTTGGCGCCGGAATCCCTGGTGTTGCGCCGCACTACACTCCGCCACCAACAACCTTCACGTGTTCCTTGACTCCTACTGGTTCGATAACCTTGGTTTCTTACTGAGGAAAACTTGCTGTTGTGCGCATCACACCTTCCTCTTGGGGTTCCCAACGGACGTGTGTCTTACACGCAATCATTCAACTCCTTGGATATGTTGGGGAATTGTGCACTTGATGCCAATTCTTTCAAGTCATACCGAGTGTTTCTGAATGGAGTAAGTAATCTGTGTGCATTGTTTTAGTAAACATCACCTCACCAATATCTTTGATGTGGGCATTACCTTCGGGTACTCGACATTGGTCTACCTCCTTTGATCCAACAAATGGCCCATGATGATTGCCATGATCTAAGGTGGACTCATACGTCGGTTGCAACAAAGAAGACTTACAAGAAGACGGATTCTTGACGAACAAGGCAAGACGACATCAATAAAGGAAATGATAGATTAGATCTTGATGTAACCTAGTCGAGTTTGGACAGAACTCTCGGGACCTGGCCTCCTATATAAAGGCCAGGAGATGGCCTGCCGAACGACACACTTACGCAACCAACACAATCTAGCATACACTAATCCTAGAAACCTTGCCTCCCGGCGAGTTCACCATAGCAGTCTATCGGATGCCCCATTGTAACCTCTTTTATTCAATAAATCAAGATCAGACAAGCAGGAGTAAGGGTTTTACCTCATCGAGGGCCCCGAACCTAGGTAACTCTCGCTCCCTGTTCGTTTGGTATCCGATGTCTCGTGTTAACCTGCAGGATTTCGTCGACCCTAAGCCTCTCATGGTGGGCATTGCCGAGGAGCTCCCTCGTCAATCTTCCTATCGTCAATGAAGCAAATAAGTTAGCTACGAACCTAAGCAAATACAAAAAAGGGATTTCTATTTTCGTGCCCCTGGTTCGTTAGTTGTACTCAGTTTTCCTCAGTCCCTTAGTTTTTCTCAGTTTTCCCCTCCTCTAGTTTGAAACACGCACAAGTGCTGGAACGGCCGGTAGCCGTCAGGTCAGAGGCCTTGACCGTTAGTCTGACCGGGTGGGGCCGCACAGGGGCAGCTCCTCCCTGACCGTCTCGTGCTGACGGGTAGGGTCAGGAGACACGTCGGAGCAGCCATCCATCTATCGCTGACGTGTGGGCCGTTTTATTTCATGATTTTATACGCGGTGCTGCCAATGACAAATGGGGCCGCTCTATAGGGCTGCCGCAGCCAATGACCAGTGGGGTCGTATATTTTTCAGGAAAAGACATATATTGCCGCTCTGTGGGGCTGCCGCAGCCAATGACCAGTGGGGTCGTCTATTTATTTAGAGAAACTCATATATTGCCGCTCTATGGGGCCTCCGCAGCCAATGACCGGTGGGGTCGTATATTTTTCAGGAAAAGACATATATTGCCGCTCTGTGGGGCTGCCGCAGCCAATGACCAGTGGGGTCGTCTATTTATTTAGAGAAAATCATATATTGCCGCTCTGTGGGGCCTCCGCAGCCAATGACCAGTGGGGTCGTCTATTTTTCAGGAAAAGACACATATTGCCGCTCTGTGGGGCTGCCGCAGCCAATGACCAGTGGGGTCGTCTATTTATTTAGAAAAAATCTTATATTGCCGCTCTGTGGGGCTGCGCAGCCAATGACCAGTGGGGTCGTCTATTTTTCAGGAAAACTCACATATTGCCGCTCTGATATATGTCTTTAGAGAATATCATAGAGAGAAGCAACAAGTTCGCTAATTAATTATTCTTAAGCTAGACCGGAGAACCGCTGGCAGCTCGTTCCCCACCGTCGGACGGAGCAGCCATCGCCGGCGCCTCGTCGCGCCGCCGGCTCTGTCCCCCGGCGGCGTCGGACGAACTGCGGCGCTGCACGTCAACCACGGCTCCAGCACTTGTTTCGTCCGCACGCATTGTACCCACCGCAGGAAAGTCCGCCGCAAGCAGATCCGCCGCCCACGACGACCGGGATTTGTTCCGCGCACCAATTGGTATAGCTTGGTAAGACCTCCGCTTCTGCCTCCCCCGCCCCCTAATCGATTCGGTTCCCGTAATTTATTGGAGTTTGCAGGTACGAAATAGTCCTCAATGTCTGGTCGTAGCGGGTACACCGGCGAGGGTGGGGATTCGATCATGTCGTGGCCACGTTCTACTTCTCCTACCTCGTCGGAAGTGCAGGTATATAGCTTCAGCTCTCTGTACTACCGTTGATTTGAAGTTCCGCCATGGCCTGTTGGAGTGATTTCAGTTGTTCTTTTTTCCATTATTGTTACAGTTAGCCAGGCAAGCCGATGATCCATGGTACATTGCATACCAAGATGAATCAACCCAGTGGTGTAGCCAGAGGATGGATTTGGAGGAGAAGGTGGCCAATTTAGGTGATGAATTGGCCCGTAAAAACCTGATGATATTCGAGCTGAAGCGTATTGTGGAGGAAGAAAAGAAGAATTCAGAGCTTATTCGCAAGGAGAAGTTGAGAGTTGAGACAGATCTTGCCGTATTTGATCAAGTGGTAGAAAATCTAGAACATGAACTTAAAGTGATGGGAGAGGAGAAAAGTAGATTCATCTGTGCAGTTTTATTAGGTGTCATCCCTGTCCTAGCAGTTATGTGGTTCTGGTAGACGATTTAGTATAGAATTGTTATTCAGTAGATGGCTCTAACCACTGTATTTTGTTGTGGCTCTAAGCACTGTATTTTGGCGTACAATTTCCTACTTGTGCTAAGTAATGCGCACGATAATTTTAGCATGCATGAACATTTTATAAAAGTGAAGGGATCCCAAAAGTGAAAGCATGTACCAGCCTCCGGATCAAATACATATCAATATCTTCCCAATCAAGTTGGGATAGAATTCAAATCATACATACAGATGTACATGGACACATCAAGAACGTGGAGAAGCTTTTTTTGAGACGGAGGTAGTAGTTCGAACAATTTTATCCCAATTGGAAATTGAAAAATACAAATTTATCATAATTTATCCCAATTTGCGGCGTCGAACACGGCCGCGCAGCGATGGGCAAGAAAGGCCGGGACGACGGGCGGCTGAGGGGTGGTCATCTGCGCCATCCGCCGTTGAAGCGATGTTATCGGCGATGGCTTCAATGTTCGTGGCATCGATGACCAGTGTCGGAACCGCCGCTGTCTTGGTGTACTTCATCAGCGACGGATCTGCGGAGGGCTGGATCGGCGGCTTTGCAGCGCGGTTGTAGACGATGGCTTCAATCGTCTTGGCATCGATTCGCACTCTCGGCACCGGAAGTGAGACATCAACAGGCTCCGACATTGAAGGCTGGGTCTGCGCCGTCGAAGCGATGTTGTAGGCGATGGCTTCAATGTTCGTGGCATCGATGACCACTGTCGGCACGGCCGCCGTCTTGGTGTTCTTCATCATTCAACAGATCTGAGAAGAGAAACGAAAGTGAGACAGAGAGAGACATTTCAACTATTTCTGACGGTTAGATCCTCACCGGCACTCTTAGATCCACGGCGCACGCACGGTTAGATCCGCGCCGCCGCACGCACGGTTAGATCCGCGCCGCCGCACGCACGGTTAGATCCGCGCCGCCGCACGCACGGTTAGATCCGCGCCGCGCACGCACGGTTAGATCCGCGCCGCCGCGACCGCCGGAGTAAGAGAGGAAATACGAGAGAGGAAGATGCGACTGGAATATGCGACTGCCAGGGTTGGTAGGTATGTGCTCTGCTCTTGTCTCCGTATGCGTCCATCGTGGTAGAGAGAGATATACAGGCCGTCCGATCATAAATGATCGAACGGTGCAAGCGTTCGTTGAGCTTTCAACCAACCAAGATCCGTGTGACATACATCTCGACCAATCAGAGATCAGCCAGTGAGTACAAGTTAGGAAAACTGAGTAGAACTAAGAGGGGGAAAAGTGAGGAAATGTTTATCGGAAGGGCAAAACTGAGTATGACTGAGTAAAACAAGTGGGCCCGGAGGGGAAAACTGAGTAACACTAAGTAAAACAGGGGCACCCAAATAATAAACGGACTAAGGGAAATTGAAGCTTTTGGCATAAAAATTGTAAAATTGTGTTATTTGAACAATATATTACATTTTGGCCGACTAGATATTGTTTGCAATTCAAAGATACACAAGTGTGACGAATTTGGACTCATTTGGACAAAGTTTGTAAGCATAGTGGGTATTTGGGAGGTGTATTGAGCAGAAAGCCCTGCATCTTCATATCTAGTAGCTCATGGACTAGGAAGTGGTTTTGAAGCTTTTGGCATAAAAACTTCATATCTCTATATTTCCTTTTCCATTATTATTTCTCTAGGTTGTAGGTAACATAACAAGGCTCCATGGGAAGGTTCCACCATGTTTTGAATTATTTTGAATTGAACCCTAAAACCCTAAAACCCTAAAACCCTAAACCCTAGAGAAAATGATAAATGTGGCTTAAATGTGGCATACAAATTGTTCATACAAATTCAAATTGTTGAACACAAAGGCATCCCCAATACAAATTGTTCATACAAATTCAAATTGTTCATAGAAATTCAAATTGTTCAACACAAAGGCATCCCCAATACAAAGGGAACCCCAATACAAATTGTTCAACACAAAGGGATCCCCAATACAAAGGGAACCCCAATACAAATTGTTCATACAAATTCAAATTAGTTGTTCAGAATAAAATCTTTCTCTTGCTCCTGGTGTGACTCGCCGGGGCCACCACCTTACTCCGGGTAACCCTACCAGGGATATTACCGGTGTCTACCTTCCTTTTGCCCTCTTTCTTGTTCTTCTTCTTCTGCGAAGCTTGTGCTTTTTCTTCTGCCATGTACTCTTCGAAGTTAGCATCTATCAGGGCCTTACTAATTTCGAGGCAATCTCGATTATACTGTTCCCTCTCCTCTGGACTCATCGGTTGAAGCCATTCTACATCCATCTGTTCCCTCTGCTCTCGATCCATCGGTTCAAGCAGCTCTACATCCATCTGTTCCCTCTGCTCTCGATCCATCGGTTCAATCTCCTCATGTTCAATTGCTGCTTCAATCTCCTCTGCATTTGCTGCTTCCCCCTCCTTTCCTGTAGACAGTGTTGGGCCTCCAAGAGCAGAGGTTTGTAGAGCAGCAAGTTTTCCCTTAAGTGGATCACCCAAGGTTTATCGAACTCGGGGAGGAAGAGGTCAAAGATATCCCTCTCATGCAACCCTGCAACCACAAAGCAAGAAGTCTCTTGTGTCCCCAACACACCTAATAGGTGTACTAGTTCGGCGAAGAGATAGTGAAATACGGGTGGTATGAATAAGTATGAGCAGTAGCAACGGAAAATAGCTTGGCGTGTAGTTGATGGTGGTAGTATTGCAGCAGTAGTAACGTAAAACAGTAAACAAGCAGCGATAGCAGTATTTAGGAACAAGGCCTAGGGATTACACTTTCACTAGTGGACACTCTCAACATTGATCACATAACAGAATAGATAAATGCATACTCTACACTCTTGTTGGATGATGAACACATTGCGTAGGATTACACGAACCCTCAATGCCGGAGTTAACAAGCTCCACAATTCAATGTTCATATTTAAATAACCTTAGAGTGCATGAAAGATCAATTCGACTAAACCAAGTACTAGCATAGCATGCACACTGTCACCTTCATGCTATGTAGGAGGAATAATACACATCAATACTATCATAGCAATAATTAACTTCATAATCTACAAGAGATCATAATCATAGCATAAACCAAGTACTAACACGGATGCACACACTGTCACCATTACTTCAGGAGGAATAAAACTACTTTAATAACATTGCTAGAGTAGCACATAGATAAATTGTGATACAAAACACATTGCAATCATAAAGAGATATAAATAAGCACTTCACTATGCCATTCATAACAGTGAATAAGTATTCTGTGAAATATAGCCTAAGAGACCCACACGGTGCACACACTGTCACCTTTACACACGTGGGACAAGGAGTCTCCGGAGATCACATAAGTAAAATCCACTTGACTAGCATAATGACATCTAGATTACAAGCATCATCATATGAATCTCAATCATGTAAGGCAGCTCATGAGATTATTGTATTGAAGTACATAGGAGAGAGATTAACCACATAGCTACCGGTACAGCCCCGAGCCTCGATGGAGAACTACTCCCTCCTCATGGGAGACAACAGCGTTGATGAAGATGGCGGTGTTGTCGATGGAGAAGCCTTCCGGGGGCACTTCCCCGTCCGGCGGCGTGCGAACAGAGACTCCTGTCCCCCAGATCTTGGCTTCGCGATGGCGGCGGCTGCGGAAGGTTTCTCGTATGGTTTTTCCGTATCGAGGTTTTAGGTCGGGACCTTTATATAGGCGAAGAGGCGGAGTCGGGGGGTCAACGAGGCGGTGCCACCATAAGGCGGCGCGGCCAGGGCCTGGGCCGCGCCGGCCTATGGTCTGGGGGCCCAGTGCCCCCTCTCTGGTCCTTCCGGGTGTTGGAAGCTTCGTGGAAAAATAGGAACCTGGGTCTTGATTTCGTCCAATTCCGAGAATATTTCCTTACTAGGATTTCTGAAACCAAAAACAGCAGAAAACAGGAACTGGCACTTCGGCATCTTGTTAATAGGTTAGTTCCAGAAAATGCACAAATACGACATGTAATGTGCATAAAACATGTAGATATCATCAATAATGTGGCATGGAACATAAGAAATTATCGATACGTCGGAGACGTATCAGCATCCCCAAGCTTAGTTCTGCTCGTCCCGAGCAGGTAAAACGATAACAAAGATAATTTCTGAAGTGACATGCCATCATAAACTTGATCATATTGTAAACATATGTAATGAATGCAGCGATCAAAACAATGGTAATGACATGAGTAAACAATTGAATCATAAAGCAATGACTTTTCATGAATAGTACTTCAAGACAAGCATCAATAAGTCTTGCATAAGAGTTAACTCATAAAGCAATAATTCAAAGTAGAGGTATTGAAGCAACACAAAGGAAGATTAAGTTTCAGCGGTTGCTTTCAACTTATAACATGTATATCTCATGGATATTGTCAACATAGAGTAATATAACAAGTGCAATATGCAAGTATGTAGGAATCAATGCACAGTTCACACAAGTGTTTGCTTCTTGAGGTGGAGAGAGATAGGTGAACTGACTCAACATAAAAGTAAAAGAATGGTCCTTCAAAGAGGAAAGCATCGATTGCTATATTTGTGCTAGAGCTTTTATTTTGAAAACATAAAGAGAGCATAAAAGTAAAGTTTTGAGAGGTGTTTGTTGTTGTCAACGAATGGTAGTGGGCACTCTAACCCCCTTGCCAGACAAACCTTCAAAGAGCGGCTCCCATTTTATTTCATTTTTGGGTGGCACTCCTTCCAACCTTTCTTTCACAAACCATGGCTAACCGAATCCTCGGGTGCCTGCCAACAATCTCATACCATGAAGGAGTGCCTTTTTATTTTAGTTTTATTATGATGACACTCCTCCCAACCTTTGCTTACACAAGCCATGGCTAACCGAATCCTTCGGGTGCCATCCAACAATCACATACCATGGAGGAGTGTCTATTTTTGTTAATTAATTTGGGACTGGGAATCCCATTGCCAGCTCTTTTTGCAAAATTATTGGATAAGCGGATGAAGCCACTAGTCCATTGGTGAAAGTTGCCCAACAAGATTGAAAGATAAACACCACATACTTCCTCATGAGCTATAAAACATTGACACAAATCAGAGGTGATAAATTTTGAATTGTTTAAAGGTAGCACTCAAGCAATTTACTTTGGAATGGCGGAGAAATACCATGTAGTAGGTAGGTATGGTGGACACAAATGGCATAGTGGTTGGCTCAAGGATTTTGGATGCATGAGAAGTATTCCCTCTCGATACAAGGTTTAGGCTAGCAAGGCTATTTGAAACAAACACAAGGATGAACCGGTGCAGCAAAACTCACATAAAAGACATATTGAAAACATTATAAGACTCTACACCGTCTTCCTTGTTGTTCAAACTCTTTACTAGAAATTATCTAGACCTTAGAGAGACCAATTATGCAAACCAAATTTTAGCAAGCTCTATGTATTTCTTCATTAATGGGTGCAAAGTATATGATGCAAGAGCTTAAACATGAGCACAACAATTGCCAAGTATCAAATTATCCAAGACATTATAGCAATTACTACATGTAGCATTTTCCAATTCCAACCATATAACAATTTAACGAAGAGGAAACTTCGCCATGAACATTAAAAACTAAGAACACATGTGTTCATACGAACCAGCGGAGCGTGTCTCTCTCCCACACAAGGATTAACTTATTCAAACATAAACAAAAACAAAAACAAACAGACGCTCCAAGTAAAGTACATAAGATGTGACCGAATAAAAATATAGTTTCAAGAGAAGGAACCTGATAATTTGTCGATGAAGAAGGGGATGCCTTGGGCATCCCCAAGCTTAGATGCTTGAGTCTTCTTGAAATATGCAGGGATGAACCATGGGGGCATCCCCAAGCTTAGACTCTTCACTCTTCTTGATCATAGTATATCATCCTCCTCTCTTGACCCTTGAAAACTTCTTCCACACCAAACTTTAAGCAAACTCATTAGAGGGTTAGTGCATAATCAAAAATTCACATGTTCAGCGGTGACACAATCATTCTTAACACTTCTGGACATTGCACAAAGCTTCTGAAAGTTAATGGAACAAAGAAACTCATTCAACATAGCAAAAGCGGCAATGCGAAATAAAAGGCAGAATCTGTCAAAAACAGAACAGTCCGTAAAGACGAATTTTAAAATGGCACCAGACTTGCTCAAACGGAAAAACTCAAAACTAATGAAAGTTGCGTACATATCTGAGGATCACTCACGTAAATTGGCATAATTTTCTGAGTTACCTACAGAGAATTAGACCCAGATTCGTGACAGACAGCAATGCTGTTTCTGCGCAGCAATCCAAATCTAGCATCAACTTTACCATAGAGACTTTACTTGGCACAACAATGCAACAAAACTAAGATAAGGAGAGGTTGCTACAGTAGTAAACAACTTCCAAGACACAAATATAAAACAAAGTACTGTAGCAAAATAAACACATGGGTTATCTCCCAAGAAGTTCTTTCTTTATAGCCATTAAGATGGGCTCAGCAGTTTTAATGATGCACTTGCAAGAAATAGTATTTGAAGCAAAAGAGAGCATCAAGAGGCAAATTCAAAACACATTTAAGTCTAACATGCTTCCTATGAAAAGGAATCTTGTAAATAAACAAGTTCATGAAGCATGATGCAACAAGCATAGAAAGATAGAACAAGTGTAGCTTCAAAAATTTCAGCACATAGAGAGGTGTTTTAGTAACATGAAAATTTCTACAACCATATTTTCCTCTCTCATAATAACTTTCAGTAGCAACATGAGCAAACTCAACAATATAACTATCACATAAAGCATTCTTATCATGAGTCTCATGCATAAAATTATTACTCTCCACATAGGCATAATCAATTTTATTAGTTGTAGTGGGAGCAAATTCAACAAAGTAGCTATCATTATTATTCTCATCATCAAATATAGGAGGCATATTGTAATCATAATCAAATTTATCCTCCATAACAGGTGGTAACAAAAGACTACTATCATTATAATCATCATAAATAGGAGGCAAAGTATCATCAAAGTAAATTTCCTCCTCATTGCCCGGGGGACTAAAAATATCATGCTCATCAAAGCCAGCTTCCCCAAGCTTAGAATTTTCCATAGCATTAGCAACAATAGTGTTCAAAGCATTCATACTAATAATATTCCCATTAGCATGCATAAGTTCCATGGGTTTTTTAATTCTCTCTTCAAACACATCATGTCCTAATTCAAGATAAAGTTCATAAAGATCTCTCATTGTGTTGTTTTCCATTAGGCCTAACTAGTGTAAACAAGAAACAAAAAGATGCAATTGCAGGATCTAAAGGAAATAGCTTCGAGCACAAACACAATGGCGCCAGAAAAGTACTGTTACCTGGAACCGGAGTATGAGTGCCTTTTACCTTTCCTCCCCGACAGCGCCGAGAAAATAGCTTGATGTCTACGTTTCCCTCCTTTCCTGTAGACAGTGTTGGGCCTCCAAGAGCAGAGGTTTGTAGAACAGCAGCAAGTTTTCCCTTAAGTGGATCACCCAAGGTTTATCGAACTCGGGAGGAAGAGGTCAAAGATATCCCTCTCATGCAACCCTGCAACCACAAAGCAAGAAGTCTCTTGTGTCCCCAACACACCTAATAGGTGTACTAGTTCGGCGAAGAGATAGTGAAATACATGTGGTATGAATAAGTATGAGCAGTAGCAACGGTGCCAGAAAATAGCTTGCTGGCGTGTAGTTGATGGTGGTAGTATTGCGGCAGTAGTAACAAGAAACATAAACAAGCAGCGATAGCGTATTTAGGAACAAGGCCTACGGATTACACTTTCACTAGTGGACACTCTCAACATTGATCACATAACAGAATAGATAAATGCATACTCTACACTCTTGTTGGATGATGAACACATTGCGTAGGATTACACGAACCCTCAATGCCGGAGTTAACAAGCTCCACAATTCAATGTTCATATTTAAATAACCTTAGAGTGCATGAAAGATCAATTCGACTAAACCAAGTACTAGCATAGCATGCACACTGTCACCTTCATGCTATGTAGGAGGAATAATACACATCAATACTATCATAGCAATAATTAACTTCATAATCTACAAGAGATCATAATCATAGCATAAACCAAGTACTAACACGGATGCACACACTGTCACCATTACACCGTGCAGGAGGAATAAAACTACTTTAATAACATTGCTAGAGTAGCACATAGATAAATTGTGATACAAAACACATTGCAATCATAAAGAGATATAAATAAGCACTTCACTATGCCATTCATAACAGTGAATAAGTATTCTGTGAAATATAGCCTAAGAGACCCACACGGTGCACACACTGTCACCTTTACACACGTGGGACAAGGAGTCTCCGGAGATCACATAAGTAAAATCCACTTGACTAGCATAAAGACATCTAGATTACAAGCATCATCATATGAATCTCAATCATGTAAGGCAGCTCATGAGATTATTGTATTGAAGTACATAGGAGAGAGATTAACCACATAGCTACCGGTACAGCCCCGAGGCTCGATGGAGAACTACTCCCTCCTCATGGGAGACAGCAGCGTTGATGAAGATGGCGGTGTTGTCGATGGAGAAGCCTTCCGGGGGCACTTCCCCGTCCCGGCGGCGTGCCGAACAGAGACTCCTGTCCCCAGGATCTTGGCTTCGCGATGGCGGCGGCTCGGAAGGTTTCTCGTACCGTGGTTTTTCCGTATCGAGGTTTTTCTGGGACCTTTATATAGGCGAAGAGGCGGAGTCGGAGGGCGACGAGGCGGTGCCACCATAAGGCGGCGCGGCCGGGGCACAGGCCGCGCCGGCCTATGGTCCGGGCCCAGTGCCCCCTCGTCTTCGGGTGTTCGGAAGCTTCGTGGAAAAATAGGAACAGGTCTTGATTTCGTCCAATTCCGAGAATATTTCCTTACTAGGATTTCTGAAACCAAAACAAGAGAAAACGAACGGCACTTCGGCATCTTGTTAATAGGTTAGTTCAGAAAATGCACAAATACGACATGTAATGTGCATAAAACATGTAGATATCATCAATAATGTGGCATGGAACATAAGAAATTATCGATACGTCGGAGACGTATCAATTTGCTGCTTCAATCTCCTCATGTTGAACTGCTGCTTCAATCTCAAGTTGAATTGCTGCTTCATTCTCCTCTGCATTTGCTGCTCCCGCCTGATCTTCCATTCCAAAAGCTGGGTCAACTGCATTTTTACAAAGCCTAGCAATGTGTCCAGGGATTCCACAACGTTTGCACTTACGTTTTCGAATCGGTGCACCACCCTCTGCACTAGCTCTGATCCTATTCTTCCTCGGCCTACCTGCCGGTCTAGTCAATACTGGAGAGTACAGTTTGAAGCCTGGATCGACTTTCATCCATTGGTCTTTTCCCAACAAGGTAGGAACATTCATAGCATATGCAGCCCTAAATTTGGCAACAGAGAAATACTCTGACACATACTGATCAACTTCACCATCTTCACCCCCTATAACACTCATGAAAAACAATGCGTGTATGCAGGGTATCCCACGGATCTGCCATCCCCTACAATGGCATGTCCTATCAACCAAACTCACTGGATACCTCCACTGCCTGTTTTTATTGTCAGTGTAGGTTACCTCAGCCTCCATTCCTTTTCTGACGCATTGCATCCTCAATTGTTTTGCCCTGTCATGCAAAGACTTAATCAAAGATGGGAGCATGAGATGGCCAACATAATTTGTGGATGCAATTCTTTGACGCAGATCGATCTTTATCATGATCATCTGCCTAATCTTATCAAATATTTGCCACAGCATAAGCCCTTTCAATGACTTGACCTTTGAATTGAAACTCTCCGCAAGGTTACTTGTTACATAGTCTACCTTGCAAATTTCATTGAATTGGCTTCTTGACCACACCCTACCATGATGTTCATCCAAGTACTCCTTCACCCCAGGTTTTTGTTTATACAACACATCCAAATGAAACAGATGCTTCCTAGAGCTGCATGTGTATGAAGCTGGCCATAGGTTGTCAGTAAAAACTTTACCCTTGAATTTCTTTGTAAAATTCTGTACCAAGTGTCGCATACATTCCCTATGCTCCACTCCAGGGAATACTGCTTCTACCGCAGTCTCCAAACCTTTGCAAGCGTCTGTGTGGATAACAAGTCCTGGTGGATGACCTATAAGGTCGCGCAAATTCTGCAGAAACCAAGTCCAACTTTCCTGTGACTCAACCTCCAAAACCCCATAAGCAACAGGGAACATCCAATTATGTCCATCAACTGCAGTAGCAGCAACTAGCTGTCCTTTAAACCTGCCATGAAGAGCTGATGCATCCACGGCCAAATAAGGCCTGCAACCGTCCAAAAAGCCTTTCCAGCAAGCTTTGAAACAAACAAAAGCCCTTCTAAAACATTCCTTGTGCATTACCTTCCCGCTTTTCAATTTGTAGGGAACTGTATGCTTGTCTATCGCTACAACACTGCCTGGACTAGCCATCTCCACTTCAGCTTTGAAAGTGTAAAGCAACTGAAAGCTTTCATTCCATGGACCATTGATCTTGTCAAGAGCCATTTCCTTTGCATAGAACATCCTCATGTAAGGTACTTTCATTTTATACTTCTCAACCACCTTTTTTACGAGTGCTGTTGGACCAAGTGAAGGATTTTCTCTCAGCCAATCTAGGATTATATCTGCCAACCACCTAGTCTTCGCTAGCTTTGTTTTCAGCTCTGGCTCTCCCCCTAGAGGTGGACACCTATGGATCTCCTTATTCTTCTTTATCTGAAACATAATGATAAGGGATGTCAGTAATAGATAACAAATTTTACACCGTGATCTAAATACACAACTGGTTGGCGTAGTACCTGAACCAAGCTGCTTCTGCGCATTGTGGATGCATGCAGCCTAAACCTACACCTTAGGTATGGGCATTTAATTGTGAACCTACCTGGCTCACTTTTAATAACCTCATAATTATTCTTAGTGAGAATGTGATATGTAGTAATTGCATTACGGCAGTCCATCATCGTTTGAAACACGGTGCCTTCTGCAAGCTGAGGATCCTCCCTGTTCCACTCAATTGTTGGCAAGTCTTCACCTTCGTAATCGGCTAAAACGAGGCTGTCATCATTCTCATTCTTCTCTTCATCATCAGTGTCATCAAATCTGGCACCAAAAGCAATATCTTCCATGTATTGATCCTCCATTGCCTGCTTACTGCATCGATCTACCAATTCAGGAAACATCAACTCATCCTCATCATCTTGAGGAGACTGATCCTCAATGTCTGCATCGTCCTCCACATCGACCGTACGAACGATCTGGCTACCACTAGCACTGGGGACAGATGGTGCTGCTGTGGACCTACAAGGAGCGCCGCGGCGCACACTGTTAGAAGAGGCAGCAGCAGTAGAGAGACATGATGCCCGACCACCTGATGATGCCCCAGCACCAGAGAGAGATGATGCCCGGCCCCTGTCCACATGGATACGAATTTTACCGAACCGGCAAGAAGCATTCAAAGCAAAAAGAATTCCCAGATCATCGTCGGAAATTAGTGGAACAAATCTTCCCTCCTTGTTGTGCAAATATTCGAAATGAACTGCGTCGTCAGAGCTCCAGCTGTACTGAGCGTAGATGTTAGCTTTCAAATTCCTCAACGAGATGGTGGTTGCAACCACCGCAGGGAAGTAAAACCCATTCTTATAGCGTTTAGAATCACGCGTAAAGCTAGAATCCAGCCTAACCACCAGCCGAAAAGCCAGCGCTGGATCAATCCTATTCGAAAAGCAACGCAGTTAGTTGAGCAACAACGATTGGCGCTCAAAAACTGCCTACTGTTAATTCACATAGGCAGACGATGCTTACCCAGATGGAATCCATGCGTTAGATCCCTCCGATTCCCAATCTTCTCCGCGGCTGATGCGAACAGTTGGCACACCAGATGGACATACAAACTCCGCGAAAGGGGTAGATCTAGATCTGGTGGAGGCGGAGCCCTCTCCGCCTCCCGGGGGTGGTGGTGGGGGCGGGGGCGGCTCGGCGGCGGACGACGCCATAAGGTAGGAGGGCAGGACGGCGTGGCGGCGGAGGGGCGGTGTGTGAGCTCCTCCAGTCTCGGGCGGAGTGGAAAGCTTTGGGTGAGCTCCTCCAGTCAACAGTCAACACAGTTCGAAAGAAACGGTCAATTCAACACCAACGCGGCTCCCTAGCCGTCACCGGTAACGGTGAAGGCCTCTGACCAGACGGCAACCCTCCCGTCTGAGCGTCTGCGACGGGTTTCAAACTAGAGGAGGGGAAAACTGAGGAAAAACTAAAACTAAGTAAAACAAGGGGCACAAGAAACTAGAAAAAAAATCCAAGAAAAAGAGTAGTACCATTATGTACAACAAATGCATCTTGGCGACTTGTTCTCATTGCATTGCGTAGGCCTCTTGAGGGAGAAGATGAACCCTCCCAACCAGGCAACGCATAAAGAAATCTCATGTTTCAGTCAACAACACCGAGCATGTTAGTGGTTATAGTTTGTTTTCTATTTCTATAGTCCTTGTGCCACATTAACAAACACATCAATATGACACCCATCTAAGTCCATTACCACTTCCATATGTAGGCCCTATTTGTTTGGGCTAGAGCTTGTGCTTCTGCTGCTTTTGGGTCCCTATAAGCACAAGCCCAAACAAACACCTAACTTTTGGATCCAGGCTTGTACAAGCGCTTGTTCATTTTGTACTACAAGCCCGGAAGCACCTTTGGAGGAACTTCCCGCAGCTTCCCGCAGCTGGTAATCCTCCCGCTAACTCATGCCACTCTGTATCTTCATATTTACGGCCAGAATGCCACCCGGTATATATACGGAAACCCCTCACAAAACTTCCACCAAATCTCACCCGTTTTCCCCATCCCCCCCGACCTGTCCCGAGATTTATTTTGTGGCGCACCAGGCAAGGTGCGCCACAAAAATAGCTTAATTTTGTGGCGCACCAGCGAAGCGTGCGCCACAAAAACTTGGTGGGCCCCACAAGCTGTCACCCCCAATCATTGGTTTTACTATTTCTATGGTGCACGTACCCCGGTGCGCCATAGAAATTTATTCTGTGGCGCAGGAAACAATGCGCCACAAAAATGCTATTCGCGCAGTGCCTCGGTGCGCCACAGAAATAAGGTATTCTGTGGCGCACTGTGTTGGTGCGCCACAGAATTAGCGAACCAGATCTACAAAAGTGAGCCAACCTCCCACCTACCACACTACACAAGCCATTCTTCTTCCTCCATCTAGCTCGTCCCCCCTTCTCTCTCATACCATTTTGGCTCTACTTTTCACTTGCTTGGGTATTTATTGCACTTACTTTGGTTGATACTTAATTGGAGTTGAGGAGAAGGCTCTCCATACTCTCTCCTCCTCTCGAACTCATCGATCGCGGTCTCGTCTCGGTATCGAATCTACAAGGTGAGTAGTTGGAGGAGACATACATATGCTTGGAGGAGACATGCATATGCTTGTAGATCTTGTGTGGCCGTCGTGTGTATGGATGCTTGTTGCAGGTGAAGCGCTTGTGTGTGTGCCGGTGTGGTGCATGGATGTTTGCCGAAATGTTGATTCATTTCCGTTTCGGCAAATTTTGCACTACCCATATGTCCTACTTTGAGGAGAGGTCATGCCGAATTTTTCCGCTCCATGTAATACCTTGAGGAGAGGTACGGCCCATGCATGTGTGTGCATTTGTTGCGGTTCTAATTTCCTGTTCTATGTATACCATTTGCAGGCAAGCATGGTCCTCTCGATGAGTTCCGCTCGAATCTCTAGATACAAGATAGACGCGAAGGAGGACATGATTCGGAACAATAGGCGCCAGATAAGATGTCCGTGTCGATCATGCAAACTCGAGCGCTGGATCAACCCTGATTCCGGACAACTGGAGGAGCACCTGCTGAGGCGCGGTTTCATGCAAGACAACCAGGCGCGGCCGGCCCCATCAAATGGTGCGCATGAAGACCATGTCGAGCGAGATGACTATCATCATGAAGAAGACTATCATCATGCCGACGGGGACTATCATCATGAAGAAGAAGTCGGCGGAGAAGATCATCATGAAGAAGAAGATGCCGGCGGAGAAGATCATCATGATGAAGAAGAAGATTCCGGCGCGACCCCGCTAATTTCGGCCTTGCGGGACTCTCATGTTCAAGATCTTCTCCTCCAGGAGACGAGCAACGATAGAGTTGCAGCTAGAGAGAGAGCCAAGCTGTCGCAAATGGAGAAAGACGGGATGACTCCGATCTTTCCTGGGTGTCGTCCGCAGGATACGCGCTTGCATGTAACGCTTGATTACCTGCAGATGAAGACGCAGAACAAGTGGACCGATTCCAGCTTCAGCAAGAACTTAAAATTCTGGCACGATCGTCTCCCGGAGGGGAACACATTGCCAAGTAGTACCGAGGAGGCCAAGAAAGTCGTGTGTCCCCTTGACCTACCGCACGAAAAATACCACGCCTGCATTAATGATTGTGTGATTTATAGGTGCGAGTACAAGGACAGAACCACATGTCCGGTGTGCGGCCACGGACGGTACAAGGTTGGGAACAAGAAGGTACCTCGAAAAGTGGTATGGTACTTTCCTATCACTCCCCGTCTGCAGCGGTATTTCGTGGACCCTAAGGAAGCAAAGCTCATGCAATGGCACGCGGAAAGGCAGAAGCCCGAAGAAGATCCGGAGATGGGCTATATGCTGACACACCCTTCAGACGCTGGACAGTGGCAAGCATTGGACATCGCCTTCCCTAGGTTCGGGGGCGACGCAAGGAACATCAGGCTGGGTATGAGCACCGATGGACTCAATCCGTTCGGCAACCAGAGTAGCACGCATAGCACCTGGCCTGTGTTTGTATGGCCTTACAACCTACCCCCGTGGCTGTGCACCAAGCAAAGGTACATACACCTGAGTATTCTCATTCAGGGGCCGAAACAACCAGGTGTCGACATGCATTTGTATCTCGGGCTGCTGAAAGAGGAGTTAGACACGTTGTGGAAGACGCCACCCCGTACGTGGGACGCCTACACTAGAACTTATTTCGATATGAGAGCCGCGTTGATCACGACGGTCACGGACTATCCTGGTTACGCATATGTATCTGCCCAGGTCGGCCACGGATTCAACGGCTGTGTGAAGTGCATGGACGAGACCCCGCATCTACAACTACCAAGGGATCCCGGGTCCTCGAAAACCGTGTACCCAGGTGCTCGAAGGTGGCTTCGCTTGGATCACCCGTGGAGAAAACGCGGTGATCTGTTCAATGGTAAAGATGAGCCCGATGGACCCCCACGCCCGAGGAGCGGCGCAGAAATCGATGATCTTCTGAAAAATTGGAAGGAGTGCCCAGCGCCGGGAAAGAAGCGACCGAAGCCAGAGCCGCTGCTCGGTGTATGGAAAGCGAGGTCTGTTTTCCACGACTTGGAGTACTGGAAGGTCCTCCACACGCCCCACAGCCTCGATGTCATGCACATTACGAAGAACGTTACCGAGAGTCTGCTTGGCACTCTTTGCAACTCAGAAAAGTCCAAGGATGGACCGAAAGCAAGATACGATCTTAAACATTTTGGCATCAGGAAAGATCTTCAAGCCCCCGATACTGACGACGACGATGATGATGATGATGATCAGACGGAAGGGACTCAACGTCTCCGCAAAAGGGCTAAGAAGAACGCGGTGCAGCTTCCCGCTGCCTGCTTCACAACGAGTCCGGAGGAGCTCGAGCAGTTTTTCAGGTGCCTCCTAGGAGTGAAAGTTCCTCACGGTTACTCGGGGAATATAAGCAGATATCTGGACGTAGCGAAGAAGAGGTTCACCGGGATGAAGTCTCACGATTGCCACGTGCTAATGACGCAGATACTTCCCGTTGCGATCCGAGGCATAATGGACGAGCACGTCCGTGATACGCTGTTTGGCCTTTGCAACTTTTTTGACGTTATCACCAGGAAGTCGATCGGCGTGAGGCAGCTCAAGATGCTACAGGATGAGATCGTGGTGATACTATGTGAGCTCGAGATTTACTTCCCGCCTGCATTCTGTGATATATGCGTCCATCTCCTTCTCCATGTCGTTGAAGACATCAAGCAGCTCGGCCCAACGTTCCTCCACAACATGATGCCTTTCGAAAGGCAGAACGGTGTCATGAAAGGATACGTTCGCAATAGGGCCCGTCCAGACGCAAGCATGGCCAAGGGGTTTCTAACCTACGAGTGCATCTCCTTCTGCCAGAATTATCTAAGCACCGAGGACGACGAGGATCATGTTGGTCTACCCCCCAGGACACACCTCGGGAGGCTCGCTGGAGTCGGTCACCGCGAGGGCTACCGCTCAGTCCATGTCGGCATTGACAATCGACGCGACGACTTTGACAGGGCTCACCGGGTCGCGCTACAACACTTAAAACTGATCGAACCTTTCGTGCAAGAGCACAAAAGCATGGTCGAGCAGAATTACATCGATATGGGCCGGCCGAGGAAGATGGGAGACGTAACCAAAAAGCACAACTCCAGCTTCACGCGTTGGTTCAAGCAAACTCAACTGCTTGAAGCACAGAGAAAAAGGCCTTCTACCGAAGATGAAAAACTCATATACACCTTATCACAGGGACCCGGGCATAACGTAAGGACCTATCAGGGGTACGACATCAACGGTTACAGATTCTACACCGAGGAAAAGGACAGAAATAGTGAAAATCAAAACTCAGGAGTAACTATGCTGTCATACGCCGATGACGAGACTAATGTCAAGGAAAGATTTTTTGGAAGGATCGAGGAGATATGGGAGCTCAATTACTGTGGAGAGACGGTGCCAATGTTTCGTGTGAGATGGGCCAAGAAGGTCGAAAAAGAAGGCCGATATTTCACAACCATGGTTATACCCGATGCAAAATCGAAGAACGCATCCGCGAAAAATGAGCCATGGGTACTCGGTAGCCAAGTTGACCAATGCTTCTTCATCACCGATCCGTCGAGGCCTAGCCGTGTTGTCGTGAGGAGGGGCAAGAGGAGCATCATAGGAATGCAAGGAGACGCCAACGAGGAAGACTTGGACAAGAACGGTGACCCGAAGATTGAGGAGGAATTCGACAGGCACTTCGACATGCCTACTACTAGTAAAGTAAGAAGGAAGACCTCCCTACCCTCTAAAGGTTGTCCGTTCACGCGAAGAAATCTCAAGGTGGCCGGCATAAAGTATTCAACCGCCAACAACCGAAAGGGCAAGAAGATTGCGAAGAGACGCTAGCTAGAGCTCGAAGCCGGGACGAAGAAGATCTTTTTTTGGTCTATCACATGTGTGTGAGTGTGTGTTAGACAAGTACATGCATGTGTGTGTGAGAGAAACAAGAACGTACATGTTTGTATGAGACAAGTAATTTATAATACTCTACTAATTACTAAATAATGTTGTGTTATTTATTGAAATGTAACTAAAATATGAAAAAAAGGAAGAAAAATTGTGTGGCAGCCAGGGTTCGAACCTGGCTACTAATGGGCTAACATTGACCTTAACCACTGGGCTAGTGCTAAGTAACTGTCAGTACACAGCAGTAAACCATTTTGTTTTGCTAAGTGTCTAAATTCTGTGGCGCACGCCAGAGCTGATGCGCCACAGAAAGCTTAATTCTGTGGCGCACTTAGAGGGGTGCGCCACAGAATTTAGACACTTGGTGAAATAACTCGATCGCCCCCTTTCTTCCCCACACAACAGCAGTTTCTTCCCCACTCACAACCCTTGCGCCACTGCTCTCGCAACCACCACCACCGCCAAGCGCCGCCACCTAGCGCCGCTGCCGCCGAGGACGAGGAGGAGGAGGACCGCCACGCCACCGCCGAGCAGGACGCCCAAGCCCGAGCCACCGCCGCAAATCGAGGAGGAGGACGCGTGAGCCCGATCTTCCCAGCGCTCGCCGTCGTCGCTTCCCTGCACTCGCCACCGCCGCCTAGCACCGCCGAGCAGGAGGAAGAGGAGGAGGAGGAGGACCACCCCGCCCACGCCGCGAGCAGGAGGAGGAGGACCACCCCGCCCGCGCCGCCAGCAGGAGGAGGAGGAGGACCATCGCCTGCGCTCGCCATCACCGCCTAGCGCCGCCGTCGGTGAGATCCCTCCCTCTCCCCTGTGCCTCCCTCCCTCTCCCCTGTGCCCCCCTCCCTCTCCCCTATGCCTCCCTCCCTCTCCCATATGCCTCTCAATTTGGTTCTCAATTTTCTTAACTTCTTGCTGGTGATGTAGTTAATTTTGATTGAGCAATTGACAATGTTGCATATACATATAGTCAAATAGAATTTTGATGGTCAGTATGAATTTTGATGTAGTGCTGCTGTAGCTTGTGTGGACATTCAATTTATGAATTTTGATGTGTTAGTCAAATAGAAATTTGATGGTCAGTATGAATTTTGATTTAGACAGATGATAAGAATTTTGACAATGTTTAAAAGAGGGTTAACAGAGAGTCAGTATGAATTACTGGAACTATTTATTGATGAACTGTGTATTCATAATGATTCAATTTGTTTGCATAGAATGAATGGATGCCAAGTAATTGTTGGTAAATATCCATTATGAATGATGTTTGATATGTTCTATTTTCATCCATTGAACAAGCATTCATGAAATAGAATAATGACTCCAATGCTACTGCTAGGATTTGTTAGCAATTCTTGGTGAAAGCTAATGATGCTACTGGTTTAAATGGAAATGATGAAATGATGCTATGATGCTATGATGAAATGATGAAATGTACAAGCTAGAAATTGATTTAGGTTCTCTTGTTCATGCAAATGATGCTACTGGTTTAAATGTAAATGCAAATGATGCAGTCAAATGCTATTTAATTTATTGCTTGCTATTTTTTTAATTCATTGGTTGCTGTTTTTTTAATTCATTGCTTGCACTAGAGCTAATAAAGTTCTTGCTATTTTTTTTAATTCATTGGTTGCTGTTTTTTTAATTCATTGCTTGCAGTAGAGCTAATGGTTCAATAAAATGAACAATGCAGTAGGTTTTTCAATACAATGCAGTAGGTTTTTTAATAAAATGAAATGCTACTGCCTAGTTGATTTTGAATTGATGCTAGGATTTGTTGGCAGTAGAAAATTTAGGTTTAGAAAATGAAAATGCTTGGGTTAATAAAATGAAATGCTACTGCCTAGGATTTGTTGATTTTGAATTACTGCTTGGGGTTTCAAGATAATAATGCTACTAGTACATGAAATGCTACTGTAAGTCACTAGCATTTCCATATGATGCTCAAGCTTCTGCTATTTAATTATCTCTGGAATTTTATATGTTGATGTTCTTTATTGCTAGCTACTGCTAGCTAGGATTTGTTAGCAATTCTTGGTTCAAGCTAATGATGCTACTTTGGTTAGTGCTACTGTAAGTATAAGTGGTTAGTGCTACTGTAAGTATAAGTGTAATGCTCCAGGTTTTGATGCTCCAGGTTTTGATGTAGTTGTATGCTTCAGGTTTTGATGCTTCAGATTTTGATGTAGTTGTAGCTCCAGGGTTTGATGCTTCAGGTTTTTGATGCTCCAGGTTTTGTTGTAGATGCTCTAGGTTTTGATGCTTCAGGTTTTTGATGCTCCAGGTTTTGATGTAGTTGTAGCTCCAGGTTTTGATGTAGTAGTATTTGGATACAATTTTGTATGATGATGAACATGGTTAGAATCTGTGAATATGGTGATGAATGTGGGCTCCAGGTTTTGCAGGGATTTCATTGAGTTGCCCATTTCTCCCGAAGCGTTGATTAACTTCCGTTTCGGTTGAGAAATGGGCACTCCTACGTAGAAAAAATAGCAAAGGTCATGCCGAATTTTTTGGTTGACTTTTGTACTAACTTTTTGCCTCTTTTTAATGAAGTGCAAATAAACATGTCGGGCAACACTTCTAAGCCCAGGAGCCAGAACGAAGAAGCGAGAGAGGCCAACAAGGACTTCTGGGAGGGCTACGAGCGGCCCCGGAAGGCCGCCGCCGAGTCGGCGATGAGGAAGAGGGCCGGGACGCCGCCTCCGAGGGGCCGGGGGGCCGCCGACGACACCGACGAGGGAGAGGGCCGGGGGGCCGCCGCCGACACCGGCGACGATGACGATACCTGGGACGACGCCGCCCAGACCGGTGAAGAGACGACCGGTGAAGAGAACGCGGCCAACCGCACGGAAGGTGATAGCGGCGGCAACCCTCAGGAGGGTAAGAAGAAGAGGACGGCGAGGAGGCCAAGGAGGGATCGGAGGCCGCAAGTGCTCGCCAACGTCACCGATGCTGTCACGGTAGTCTCCGAAAGTGGCCTACCGATGGAGCCTTCGTGGGTTGCCAAAGGGTACGGCATGCAACTAGGGTGCATCGTCCGTGAAACCGTGCCGATCCTAACTCAGGACCTCAGAAGCAAGGAGAACGAGGCTATCGCCCAATCCCTCCTCCAGAAGCTTCACCAACGATACACGTTCCCGGAGCCGTTCAATAAGAAGGTGGACTCTTTAGCTCTCACGAAGATGAGCACCGCCTTGAGCAGCTGGAAGAACCGGCTGAAGAGAAAGATCGAGGCCGGTGAAAGCTGGGAGAGGATAAGTAGCAAAGACCCGTCGCTCTCCTTAGAAGACTTTAATGCATTCAAGTCTTACTTAGAGAGTGACGCTGTTAAAAAATGGACCGCCTGGGGGAAGAAAATGCGGGATTTGAACTTAGGGACCCACCATTGCGGAAGCGGCGGTTACCGAGGAAAACAACCCACTTGGGACAAGGAGGATGCCGAGATGGTACGTCTGGGGAAAGAAAACCCCTGGCACAAAATCCAGGATGAACAGGCTAGGAACTTTGTCCGGTCCCGCTACTACTTAGACTGGAAGACGGGGGAATTTATTACGGATCACGAAGACGTGAGGGATTTCGAGAAGTACCTGGTAAGGATAGTTCTATATTATTTCGCTCATCTTATTAGGCAATGAAGCCAAATGGGCTAACCTTAAGTTCCTTTGTCTGAAGGATGAAGAGTTGACGAAGGCTGGCCCGTCGTCCCAGGGGTCGACGGAACCGTGGGACACGCCTTTCAACAGGGCGATGAACAAATACAAGGAGAGGGAGCTGGACAAGCCACCGACGTCGGGTGGCCGTGTGTCCGGCTTTGGCACAAGTATGAAGCTATCCGAGTACTACGGATCGGATGCCAAGACGAGAAAGCTGGAGAGGAGGTCGTCGGCTAAGGATAAATCCGAGGTTCAGGAGCTGAAGAAGAAGGTGGAGTCACTAGAGAAGCTGGTGGCCGAAAAGCCTGTGGAGAACACGGAGATGATGAACAAGTTATTGGACGAGAAGATCCGGCAGATCATCCCCCTGGGTTGATGGAGGGGTTAGCTGCTTGGAATGCGGGAGGTCAAGTGGGGCCGATACATGTGCCCAGCATCAGCGGCAGCAACTCAAGCTTCCACGTGTCGCCGACGGTGCCGCTCCACCCGACGCCGGCGTCGGGGCTCCCAGACGCCGCCGCTCCACCCGACGCCGCAGCTCCAACCGCCGCCGCAGCTCCAACTGGTCGCATCGACGCCCCCAACCGCCGCCCTTGTATCGACAGTAGCCGAGATCGACGCCATCAAGGAGGTAAACTCATTAGTTACTCCTTCGCGTCATCTTCTTTAACTATATATGCCTTTCGTGACTGCCATCTCATGATGCCCAACATGGCGCCCCTGACTCAGGATGAACAATGCATACTTCTGCAAAGAGGAAGGTATGATGCGCACAGCAGCAAGTTTTCCCTCAGAAAGAAACCAAGGTTTATCGAACCAGGAGGAGCCAAGAAGCACGTTGAAGGTTGATGGCGGCGGGATGTAGTGCGGCGCAACACCAGGGATTCCGGCGCCAACGTGGAACCTGCACAACACAACCAAAGTACTTTGCCCCAACGAAACAGTGAGGTTGTCAATCTCACCGGCTTGCTGTAACAAAGGATTAACCGTATTGTGTGGAAGATGATTGTTTGCAAGAAAACAGTAAAACAAGTATTGCAGTAGATTGTATTTCGGTATAAAGAATGGACCGGGGTCCATTCACTAGAGGTGTCTCTCCCATAAGATAAAAGCATGTTGGGTGAACAAATTACAGTCGGGCAATTGACAAATAGAGAGGGCACCACAATGCACATACATGGCATGATAAATATAGTGAGATTTAATTGGGCATTACGACAAAGTACATAGACCGCCATCCAACTGCATCTATGCCTAAAAAGTCCACCTTCAGGTTATCATCCGAACCCCCTCCGGTATTAAGTTGCAAAGCAACAGACAATTGCATTAAGTATGGTGCGTAATGTAATCAATAACTACATCCTTAGACATAGAATCAATGTTTTATCCCTAGTGCAACAACACAACACAACCTTAGAACTTTCTGTCACTGTCCCAGGTATCAATGTAGGCATGAACCCACTATCGAGCATAAATACTCCCTCTTGGAGTTAAGAGTACAAACTTGGCCAGAGCCTCTACTAATAACGGAGAGCATGCAAGATCATAAACAACACATATGTAATAACTTGATAATTACCATAACATAGTATTCTCTATCCATCGGATCCCGACAAACACAACATATAGAATTACAGATAGATGATCTTGATCATGTTAGGCAGCTCACAAGATCCAACAATGAAGCATAATGAGGAGAAGACAACCATCTAGCTACAGCTATGGACCCATAGTCCAGGGGTGAACTACTCACTCATCACTCCGGAGGCGACCATGGCGGTGTAGAGTCCTCCGGGAGATGAATCCCCTCTCCGGAGGGTGCCGGAGGCGATCTCCTGAATCCCCCGAGATGGGATTGGCGGCGGCGTCTCAGTAAGGTTTTCCGTATCGTGGCTCTCGGTACTGGGGGTTTCGCGACGGAGGCTATTTGTAGGCGGAAGGGTAGGTCAAGAGGCGGCACGAGGGGCCCACGCCACAGGGCCGCGCGACCAAGGGGGGGGCCGCGCCGCCCTAGGGTGTGGCCACCTCGTGGCCCCACTTCGTCTCCTCTTCGGTCTTCTGAAGCTTCGTGGCAAAATAGGACCCTGGGTCTTGATTTCGTCCAATTCCGAGAATATTTCGTTACTAGGATTTCGAAACCAAAAACAGCAGCAACTGGCTCTTCGGCATCTTGTTAATAGGTTAGTTCCAGAAAATGCACGAATATGACATAAAGTGTGCATAAAACATGTAGATATCATCAATAATGTGGCATAGAACATAAGAAATTATCGATACGTTGGAGACGTATCACGCCCCTGACTCAGGATGAACAATGCATACTTCTGCAAACGGTGGAGCCCGGCGGCAAGTTGGTGGAAGTTGCTAGCGGCTTTGTCATGGCTTCCCGCGTTATGCACGGCGCTAGATTGGCGGAAGACGTGGCGAAGGTCAAGTTGGTAATGGTAGTGCCGGAGTACCGCTACGCCATCCCCCCTTTCAACCTCCGGGCACAGACGAAGGCGACGTTTTGCCCCTTGGGGATTGCACCTCATGGCTTATGAAATGGCCGAAGAACCAGATTCGTCTGGGGGGGGTCTTCCGAGTGCTAAGAAAAGCACCGGCGCCACCTCCCCTATCATCCGGCCCAAGATCGCCAGCGCCGATGACACCCTTAAGGAAACGGCGGTCGCCGCCCCCACTACCCTGAAGGAACCGGCGGTCGCCGCCCCCACTACCCTGAAGGAACCGGCGGTCGCCGCCGCCACCCGGAAGGAACCGACGATCGCCGTCACCACCAGACGCCACAAACAGTTGTTGGGAGCGCTACCGCAACGACCGTCTACTAGACGCACGGTACGCCAAGCGGCGGCATCGCAACCGCCACCACCTAAGGTCCAGGACATGGCGCCACTTGATGGCAACGATGTAGATGATGATGATGACATCGATGCCTACATCAACACTGGCGCCTGCAGCCAAGATATGTACATGCCTCCTATGGATGAACAAGCCTTCCGCACACACGGCGATCAACTTGGTCGTCCCCCTACAGTCACGAAGCAGCGCCTGGTCTTCACGGGTCTTTCTCAAGACACTCCTCCGGAGGCTGGCAATCCAGCTCAAGTCAAGCCTGCTACCGTTTTCAGCCCTAACACGCTGCGTAAGACGATCATCGGGGAGCCACCCAAATCAACCCCAGCAACCTCAGAAGCACCACCAGCACCCGAAGCACCACCATCAGCACCACAAGCACCCCCAGTAGGTCAGGTGAAGAAGGGAAGGAAGAGAGGAGCCAAGAAGGGCGCATCTTCGAGCCAGCCTGCTCCTAAGAGGATCCGGGCCGACGACATGGTACCACCTACACCGGATGGCTTGCCCCGGTGTCATGAAGCTGGTAAACCTATACTGCCTCCGGACATGGAACACCTCGCAAGTGGACAAATGCTCCCTTTGCAGCACTCTATTCATTATCAAGAGAGCGTCCTTCTTAAAGAAAAGGATCCAAATTACCCGGTGTTCTCGGTCAAGGTGCCGTCCGACCAGAACTTCGTCAATGAAGACCCCGCGGATATCTTCTTCATAGCGTTCGAGGACGTCTTCAATCTATTTCACTCGAAACGGCTCGACTATAACTTGGTCCGCCTATACGCGATCAATCTTCAGATGAAGATCAACAGAGAGAGACCCCGCCACATCGCGGTAGCGGATCCCTACTACATGCGCGATAGCCAGCTCCAGGACGGCTCAAGGACACGGACCAAGGCGGTGCGGTACCTCCAGAACTTCATGCTCATGCACAAAGAGAACAACACCATTCTTCTGCCTGTCTTTCCCGAGTAAGTACACATCCGCTCACGGCCGTCGTAACTTATGCTTTCTTATATATTTCTTCCATTGCCGATCATTTCCAACATTCCATTTCAATTGCATGTGTTGAGCAGGGACAAATACTGCACACTCATCATCCTAGATCCAAAGTGGTCACTAGCCCAGTATTTCGACTCGTCGAGTACGACGACGAAGAAAGACTACAACAGAATAAGGGGTGTTCTCGATGAAGCTATCCTTGGCTACTCCAAAAATGGAGGCACCTTCGACAAGAATGGGCAATATATCAGGCCGGACACTAAAAAGATCGGGTTCAAGCACGTGATCAACTTCCCTTGTATCAAGCAGCCAGCTGGCAGCATTAAGGAGGCCTTCTATGTCCTCCATCACCTTAAAGGGTTTGTCGAGGATGCAGAGATGATGTCTCTGCCACCTAGTAAGCGAGACCCCATTAAAATGTCGGGGGAAATCAGTGATGATGATCTTAGAGAAGACTTCCATCGCATCCAAGTAAAGCTCTCGGAAATTATCTTACAAGATGTATCCAACGCATCGGGGCTCTTACACGCAGCCAGAGCGTTGCCTAAGAGGGATATCGAAGAACGCCTACATAGGCAGGGTGATGGAAGGACGTGGACGACGAAGGACTTGTACAAGCCGTTCCCGGAGCCGCTCAAGAAGACGTCTCGTTGACCGAGGCCGGTGTGCCTAGCATTACTTTGAATCGATGGACAATTTGTACCGTGTTGTAAACTAAAATTGCTTAATTTGCTCGAAACGGTGGTCGTCGTTGTTGTACTTCAATTACTATTGTAGTCGTTATCGTTGAACCATATTACTTATGTGATACCGATGCTATATGTCTTTTAGGTTTATTATTATTTCCTTGCTTTAATTCTTGTGAATATGTATGCATGTGAACCCTCTAACTCTTTCCATTGCGTTATATACTAATATGCCTTGTGTCCATAGAGATGACGTACTACGTCGTGTTCGAGGGGCGGGTTCCAGGAGTGTACGAGGAGTGGGAGGAGTGCAAGAAACAGGTGCACAAGTTCAGCGGCAACTGCTACAAAGGGTACCCGACTAGACACGAGGCGGTTGCCAAGTGGAGGGCGCACCAAGCGAACAAGAGCAAGATGAAGACCTTCCTTGTGCTCTCGCTCTTGCTCACCATCGTCGCGGCGGTACTCTATTTCATCCTAGTGTAGGCGGCGGCCGGTGTCACTTCGTTTGTATCTAGAGATGATGAGAACTTAATTAATTTGCATGGATTATGAGTTGTATGGAGCTATATGTATAACTCGATCGGGCTCTAAGTAATGTGATGATGATGTGATGATTATATATGTCCATATTATATCTATCTATATTATATCAGTATATAACCTGTATACGGTGTATAAAACCAGTATAAAACCTGTATAATACACCAGGGAGCACAAAATCGAGTATACCTGTAGATAGTTCTGTGGCGCACCAAAAAATAATTCTGTGGCGCACCTATTTCTGTGGCGCAGCTATATCACATGCGCCACAGAACTACTTATTTCTGTGGCGCACCGGACCTAGTGCGCCACGAAACCTAATTACGTAGCGCACGGCAGCACCTTATTTTGGTGGCGACGCGCACCTCCCATGCGCCACAGAATCTGCCGTGCGCCCATTAGGCTCCTACTAGTCTTCCTCAAATCTCACCAGTTTTCCCCATCCCCCCGACCTGTCCCGAGATGCAAACCAGGGAGGCAGGGAGAGGCGGCTAAGGTTCTTCCAGGTCGCCGGCCTCTCCGGTCGCCACGCCGGCCGGCGCTCGCCGTGCGTCCGCCTCCACACGCTCGCCGCACGTCCATGTCCGCCTCCGCCCGCCTCAGCGCCTCCGCCCCCGCCGCACTTCTCCTCCCGACGGACGCTGCCCTTCCTCTCCCCGTCGCCGCCCCCCCCGCCTCTCCCGCCTCTTCGGCCGCTCGCCGCGCATCCGCCTCCTCCACGTCTCTGCCCGCCCTCAACTCGCGGCGGCCCGCTGCTGCACTTCTCCTCCCGGTCGCCGCCCGCCCCAACTTGATTTAGGGGCTAAATCTTTGTTGTTATGTGTGTATATGTGTAGATGATTAATTATTGTGTTATATTACAGTGATTTAGGACTGAATCTTGATTCAATTGACAAAGTGTGCAGATGATACAATGTTGAAACTCGCTATAATATGGAACCAAATATTATTTGTACCTCTGTATGGTTTAATTGATTATAATCATTTATTAACAACTACAAAATTATTTTACCTAAAAAGTGATAAACCTATAATTTGAGCTAGCACACAAATCATAGTCAGATTATTAGATCAAATTAGTACTTATACATCATCTTCAGCATACAGGGTATTTCAGACAATCACCACCAGCTATATGTCCACCAGCTGTCCTAAAAGCAGGTTGCCAAACAGCAATTTTACATTTCACCAGCTGTCCAGCTCCAGCCGCTTCTCAGATCCTACCAGCTCCAGCTGCTTCTCGTTGAGCTGCAGCCCAAACAAACAGACACGTAATCACTGGGAGGTTGAACAGAAGGATCTGGCAGCTTGATGAACTCTCCATTGAGAGATAGAATGGATGTTAAAACCTTAGAAAACTACTACCTCCATTTCAAAGAATAGGGCGCACACGTATTTCAAGACAAATTTTGACCATAAAAATTATGCAACATAATCTTGATTATATTATATATAATTAGTATCGTTGGATTCGTATTGAAAAACTCTTTTTAATAATAGTAATTTCATATAAACAATTTTTATCTATTTGAAGTAATTCTTGATCAAACAAAAAACACGTAATATGTGGGCGCCCTATTCCTTGAAACGGAGGTAGTATGAAATAATTAGTCCAAAAATCCTCTTCTACTAGCCTCGCAACAATATAATTTTAAACCATGGCCTAATACAAGAAAGAACTTGGCAACCTTTTATTCCTTAGCTGCATACACATTGTCACGTAAACCACGCTTCTCACGCAACATAGTGCACATGTCATGATTTTTTTTGTTAGACGGAGCTGAGTTGACCATATAATGCAACTTTAGTCTCATTGTACATATCTTTTAGCAAGCACTTTCTAAGAGTGGTTATGCTCATTATCGGTTAGATGGAGCTGATCATAGCATGTAACACTCACCCGATCGCTCGCTCGCCCTCTCGCGTCCTCCTCAGGCCCGCCTGTCAGTGACCTATTGGCCGCTTTGCGTTATGCTCCCCTGATGTGGATGCGATATTGTGTCCTTATGCACCGTTATCAATGCCATCCGCTTCGCCTTCTGCGTGCTCCTTCAACTCAATACCGGCGGCACACGTGCGTGGACTCAAGCGTTGGCATTGATGGAGGCAACGTGCCCATTTTTAAGGCAACCGGCCGCGCCCCAGTAGTCCCCACAATGCCATTGCAACATACATCAGGTCTTGCTCCTCCCCCAGTCCCAGGGCGAAGACGTCCCACACAACAAGGTAGGCCCATAGACAACTTACAGCCGCTTCGCAAAATAGGCGTACACAAAAAGGCTTTTGCCATCACGCGAGTATATCGGTCCTGGAGAGAGTCCATGACCAAGGTGCCACGAGAAACTTGCCATAGTCATATGTATACTCGTATAGGGACTCATAGACCCACTGTCGGGGTTTTGATTCCCGACAAAGAGATTTGTAGGTGTAGGGGCTGTGATCATGAACCGATGGACTAACAACCTCAAGGCACGCACGATATATACAAGTTGAGGCTAGGGATGAGGATCCGCTAACAACCCTATGGCATGTGTAGACTTCATTAAAGAGAGTGAGTGAAAGAATGCTGCCCTCGAAGTCCTCGCATGAAAGAATGCCCGGCCTAGCGCTTTAAAAAGGGATGTCTGCATCACTAGATTCACTATATCAAATTGCAATAAAAACAAGGGGCCACACTGTCCCAAGTGTAGTTTTGAGAACCTTTATTCCCTAGATGGAGAATGGGCAAAGCCGATCCCTTGTTGGCTCTAAAAGTGCATTTGCTAGTTCGAAAGAAGATGAATCCGGGTGCAAAATGCAAAGCCGACTAGCATCCCTTTCCACTGCGCATTTTTTTGGAAAAAACAAGCGTACTACAACAAAACTCACCAGTGGGGGTAGACCTTCAGTGTGATCTCGCAAAGGAGTGTGCGCCGTCGATTCATTGCTTGGTGGAGACTCAAATAGAAAACAAAGACTAAATATGATGCCTCGCATTTGCGAGTGACACCATGCTTGTTGTTAGGTCTTAAACGACATTGGAACAATACATAGTAAATCTAGCCACATAAACGTGCGGGTTAGCCTGCTAATTTTACGAGGAAATAACAATAAATGAGCATTTCAACCAGTTGAGAAAAAACACCAGTCCCCATGATATTCTGAGTATTCTATCATTTATATTTAATATATTTGAAAGTATTGGTTCTATGTACTTACACGTAAAATAGACAGCCATCACTCTAGAAACAGCTATGAATTTTTGAGGTATATGCCATGATATTTAAGGAAACAAATTACACACGAACACATACATATAATTGTAATTTATCTAGGTGTCGTAGTTAATTTATAACAACAAGTGTATGTTCCTTTTCATTTTCATCGTAGATGAATTTGGATTAAACATTGATTTTTAAGGGATAGGGACAACTAAAATAATTTTCGTTGATATATACTTTCACACTAGTGCAACTGCAACTTTCATGGTTGATGCTAAATTTATTTGCACCGTTACCAGATTAAATTTTCAATGTATAATATAAAATGGTGTTAGTTAAGATTGTATCTCGAGAGAATGAGTTATACTTGAATAAAATAAAAATGCTTAGTATAAATAATTGATATCCATCTAATGAAACAAACGAGTATGGTTCTTCATATCAGTATTAGTAAAATAGAGAAATGATGTGACCATCAAGCTAGCTATTAGTTGGAGCATCGCCTTAGAACTCAATTTTTATGTTACTCAAAGCGCATGTCCATTTTCTATGGTGCAAGCAGACGCCTAATATGTTGGTCCCACCCATCCTAGATGTTCCGTCATACTTTTGCCATGTTGGCAACATCCGCAATGACGAACACCATGGCTAGCGTCATATTTTCCAAAATTAAAGAAACATCTTGTGTCGCGTGGCTAACATAGAGAAGGTCAAACAAAACTTATGGTATACTCGTGATTTAATCTTTGGTGCTATGATAGAAAAATATATGCATGTATTGATATAAACTACTTATTAATATATCTTAAACTGGAAAATTCATGATTAAGTATATATATCCTCTTTGATGAACAAAATAGTAATCTCTTAGATGTGACCAAGAGAAGGCCACCTTCTCAACGTGCCCTCTTCTTCAACATAGAAGAAAATCACGCATGTATACATCTCTAAAAGAAGTCACCACACTATTGTAGATACATGTAGCTACGGATATTTTGAAACAAATAATGTTGTTATTATTATTATTATTGTTATTTAAAAAACTAGCACATTGGTCCACACATATGAGCATCCAATAAAGATTTGCCCATATAAATTTTAAGCATGCTAGGGGAAAATAAATCACTGTATATTTGAATTAATATTTACATCACTTATGTTATCTCCATTGCACTTATGAATATTAAAATGAAAGCTGCTTTCCTGAACAGCCTCACATGTTGACTTAAGGACCGGCCAATAGCATAACAATGTTCGATGTTCGCTGATAAGCAATCATGTAACTCCGACGACTACCACTAGTGATGTGAGGGAACAACAAATACAAGGAATATTATATTGACAGCAACGTCACAAATAAACAGAGCATGCTTGAAAACACGACCTTGCATTGCTTCTTAGTGCTTTTCTGCACAATTACAGAATATAAAATAAATAGCCTAAGAATATACTTATTTGAAACCATTTTGTTTCATAAGTTTTTTAGAAATATTTAGGTGATATCTTTCTTGAAACTTATGGTATCTTCGATTTGTGCGATTCAAACAAAAAAGGAATCATGCATGTCATGTTGAATTCAATACCATTAAAACATTACATTTTTGTAAAGATTGAAAACCCACATGAATTGGATTAAACATTGTTCTACACCACACGAAAAACAAAAGAATTATAACTAGCGGTTCCAGCAAATCAACATTTTCCCGCAAATTGAGTGCAAGAAATCCTTAGACAATTTAAAAAATAATTCCAATCTGGTGATTCCAGCGACCTAGTTAGGAAATATTCCTAAGTTCCAAATCTTGAAAAACATAGAAAACTCTTTTGGATAAAAGGAGCACTTGTATTACTAAAAAGGTGAAATTTTACTGTAGCTCAATGGTGATGATCGATGCTCGTGCAGAAAAAAAAAACGCCAATTGTCACGAAGTACGTCAGGCCTGGCCTGCGCGTGAGCCCGCCGTCGGCGAATGAGGAGACGAAACGTGGCGCGTGTTTTGTGTCGTTGTCAGTGGGTGGCCCACATGGCTGGAGCCGACTGGCGATGGAACTGGACGGGCTACGACGACTGGCTAGCCGCGTCTTCGTCGTCGTGACTTGACTTGCGCCACCCGACCAGCACAAATCTAGCCTCATCATTTCCGCTACCACAGCAAGCAGCTAGCCCCTACATCTACATATAGCCACGCACCGTAGCTCAAGAGAAAGAGACAGAGAGAGATGTCGAGCGGGGAGAGATTCCCTCTTTCTTCTTTCTACTAGTATTGTCTGATGCACCGTTTTGTGCTACACCTCCCAAGATTTGCCTGCCCAGAATTACACAGCTTTCGACATTATTTTTCTTGTCACGGAAAAGGTAAAATGAAATTGAGTAGTAAATTGGCTACTCTGATCTCCATGTTTGGCAGTAGCAGTAGACGTGGAAAGTGAAAACAATATCATGTAATTTTGTGAAAGAGTGCATATTCTCCGTTTTACATTTTGATCAGACTAGCAATCATGAAAGTCCTTGGAAGTTGGCTGTCATTATCACTCAGCCAAGCTAAGCCCTAAACGTCGATGCTTAGCTTCAATGGAAAAGCCCCCTTGAGGAACAGAGATAAGAGGCGATAAATGAAACAACAGAAGTGAGTTCCATAGGTAGGAAAACTTAAAACGGAGGCCGTGCTACACGTAGCCATTTATTTGCAAACACTCAAAATTCGTATTTGAAAGTTTCAAAAATCCGAAACAAAAGCATAGAGATAGACAATGATGTATACTATAACCATGTAAAATCTCAATACAAACTGATTTGTATTCTATGTTGAGATACATATCTTGTATATCCGGATGTGTATCCTCTGTAGTTATTGTATAGCGATACATATCCTTGTATTTACTATTGGGCCCGCCTCCTTCCTTGTATAGTCGAGGACGTGGCCTATATATGTACCGCCATATGCATCCGATCAATACATCGAGCATTGCATCTCATTCTACATGGTATCAGACACCTCCTAGATCCTAAACCCTACCCGCGCGCCGCCTCTCTTCCCCGTGCGCCGCCCCCCCACCCCTAAACCCTAGCAGCGCCGCCTCTTCCCCACCATGTCCACCCCTAGCTCCAACCCCTTCGCCGACTCCTCCATCCCCGACCCCGGCCAGCTCCGCGCCGTCGCCATCACCGATCATGTCCCCGTCAAGCTGTCCACCACCGCCGCCAACTACCTCGCCTGGAAGACGTACTTCTACCTCCTCTTCCGCGAGTACAACCTGCGCGATCACATCGACGGCACCGCCGACCTCCTCGCCCGCGACTCCGACTGGCTGGCCATCGACGCCACCATCATCCGCTGGCTCTTCCTCACCGTCTCGCCGGACATCTTCAAGACCGTCGTTCGGGAAGGCGATGATGCCCGCACGGTGTGGGGAAAGATCAACGGCCTCTTCACCAATAACAAGCTCCAACGTGTTGTCTTTTTGCAGCAGGAATTCTTCGGCACACCCCAGGGCGATCAAACCTTGGACGCCTACTGCCTGCGCCTCAAGGCCATCTCCGACGAGCTCCAGGACCTTGGGTTCCGGATTGGCGACGAGCTCCTCCTCTCCACCCTCACCGCCGGCCTCAACGAGGACCTCGGCAACGCCGCCTCCAACCTCACCCTCATGACCAACCCTACGTTCGAGCGGGCGGTCGACTACCTCCGGCTGGAGGAACGCCGGCTGAAGGGTGTGCGCACCCGGGCGGTTCACACCGCTCTATGGGCCAGCGGCAACAGCGTTCTTCCTCATGGCGGAGGAGCTCCACCGGCACCCACCCCCGCCCCTCCACACCCTGCGCCTCAGCCGCAACAACACCAAGGAGGAGGGGGCGGTGGCCGTGGCCGTCGCCGTGGCCGTGGTGGTGGCAACAACGGCGGCCCCGGCATCGTCGGTCCGCGCCCCGGGTACTCACACCCCACTCCGCCGTGGGCGGGCGGACACAACCCCTGGACGGGGGTCGTGCACGCCTACACCATGCCCGTTCCGCGCCCCCCCGTCCCCGGCACCGTCGGCCCCCGTCCGCCGACGCACCAGGCCTTCATCGCCGCGCCACCGCCGCCGGCCTGCCCTAAGCTCCCGCCGCCTGCCCTACGCTCCCGTCTACGGCGGCATGATGCCGCAGGCCCCCGGCCCACTGGGACCCCGCGCTGTACACCGCCCTTCAGCACGCCCCCTCGCCGGGCGCTTACTCTGGCGGTGGCGACTGGTTCATGGACACCGGAGCCTCCGCACACATGGCTGCTCACCCGGGTAACCTTTCCACTTCATCTCCGACATCCACTTCCTCTCGCATCATCGTCGGTAACGGTGCTGGTCTTCCCATCTCTCATATTGGCTCCACTCCTTTTCCTTCTAATTCCACACCATTGTCTCTTAATAATGTCTTAGTTTCACCACATCTTGTTCAGAATTTAGTTTCCGTCAAAACTCTTTCTCGTGATAACTCTGTAACTGTGGAATTTGACGAGTTTGGTTTTTCTGTAAAGGACGCCCGTACCCGGATGGTTTTGCACCGCTGTGAGAGTCCCGGCGACCTGTACCCCGTTCAGCCGTCTCCCTCCACTCACGCTGCACCTCGGGCGCTCTCCGCCGGCGTCGACCTTTGGCACGCTCGTCTTGGCCATCCCAGCTCCACCTCGCTCCGCCAAATAATGAGAGGCTTTTCTTTTTCATGTAATAAACTGGCGGCTCACTCATGTGATGCCTGCCGACTAGGCAAACATGTTCGGCTTCCTTTTAGTACTTCATCCACAGTTGCATCTTTTCCTTTTCAATTACTTCATAGTGATGTATGGACGTCCCCTATACCGAGTCATTCTGGTTTTCTTTATTATCTTGTTATTCTCGATGATTTTTCTCACTTTGTCTGGACTTTTCCTCTTCGTAAGAAATCTGACGTCGCCTCGACACTCACCGCCTTTTATTCTTATGTGTCTACGCAGTTCGGTCGCCCCATCCTCGCCCTCCAAACTGACAACGGCAAGGAGTTCGACAACACCACCATCCGCACCCTCCTCTCCACCCACGGCACCATATTCCGCCTAACTTGCCCATACACCTCCCAGCAGAACGGCCGCGCCGAGCGCGTCCTACGCACCCTTAATGACTGTGTCCGTACTCTCCTATTCCACGCTCACATGCCCCCCCAGTTCTGGCCGGACGCCCTCTCCACCGCCACCCTCCTAGTCAACCTACGCCCGTGTCGCCCTCGCTGGAATTACACACCACATAACCTCCTGTTTGGCTCACCTCCCTCATACGACGGTCTCCGTATTTTCGGTTGTCGCTGTTTCCCTAGTACCGCTGCCACCACCCCTCATAAACTCGCACCTCGCTCCATTCCGTGAGTATTTCTCGGTTACCCGGCTAACACCAAAGGCTACCGTTGCTATGATCCGGTCTCTCACCGCGTCATTGATACGTCTCCGACGTATCGATAATTTCTTATGTTCCATGCCACATTATTGATGATATCTACATGTTTTATGCATACTTTATGTCATTATTTATGCGTTTTCCGGAACTAACCTATTGACGAGATGCCGAAGGGCCAGTTCCTGTTTTCTGCTGTTTTGGTTCCAGAAATCCTAGTAAGGAAATATTCTCGGAATCGGACGAAATCAACGCCCAGATCCTATTTTTCCACGAAGCTTCCGAACACCCGAGAGTCGCCGGGGGCCATGGGCCCCGGATGACCGGCGCGCCCCTAGGGGGCGCGCGCCCCTAGTGTGTCGTCGCCTCGTCGACCCCCGACTCCGCCTCTTCGCCTATAAAGGTCCCGACCTAAAAACCTCGACACGTTCGACGAAACCAGAGAAACCTTCCGGCCGCCGCCATCGCGAAACTCCAATTCGGGGGACAGAAGTCTGTTCCGGCGCCCGCCGGGACGGGAATTGACCCCGGAGTCATCTCCACCGCCGTCACCGCCATCTTCACCGCCATCGCTGTCTCCATGATGAGGAGGGAGTAATTCACCCCGGGGAGGGCTCCGCCGTAGCTATGTGGTTCATCTCTCTCTTTATGTGATCTAGTTGAATATCATCTATGTGCCACTCTAGTGATGTTATTAAAGTACTCTATTCCTCCTCCACGGTGTAATGGTGACAGTGTGTGCATCGTGTAGTACTTGGCGTAGGTTATGATTGTGATCTCTTGTAGATTATGAAATTAACTTTTGCTATGATAGTATTGATATGATCTATGCCTCCTTCATAGTGTGATGGTGACAGTGTGCATGCTATGTTAGTTCTTGGTGTAATTGTGTTGATCTATTTTGCACTCTAAGGTTATTTAAACATGAATATCGAATATTGTGGAGCTTGTTAACTCCGACATTGAGGGTTCGTGTAATCCTACACAGTTAGTGGTGTTCATCATCCAACAAAAGAGTGTAGAGTGGTTTTATTATGTGATCATTGTTGAGAGTGTCCACTAGTGAAAGCAGGATCCCTAGGCCTTGCTTCCAAGCATCGAATCTCCGTTTGTTTACTGTTTTGTTGCATGTTTACTCGCTGCCATATTTTATTCAGATTGCTATTATCACTCATATACATCCATACTACTTGTATTTCACTATCTCTTCGCCGAACTAGTGCACCTATACACTGACAAGTGTATTTGGTGTGTTGGGGACACAAGAGACTTCTTGCTTTGTGATTGCAGGGTTGCATGAGAGGATATCTTTGACCTCTTCCTCCCCGAGTTCGATAAACCTTGGGTGATCCACTTAAGGGAAACTTGCTGCTGTTCTACAAACCTCTGCTCTTGGAGGCCCAACACTGTCTACAAGAATAGAAGTACCCGTAGACATCAAGCTATTTTCTGGCGCCGTTGGGGAGGAAAGGTAAACGGCACACACACACCGGATCCCGGCAACGAAGCTATTTTCTGACGCCGTTGCCGGGGAGGTAAGGTAAAAGGTATTCACATCCTCCGACTACTAAGCTATTTCCTAGCACTGTTGCCGGTGTGTGAGTGCTCGAAGCTATCTCCTTTAGATCTGCAATTGCATCTTTTTGTTTCTTGTTTTTATTTTCACTAGTTAGGCATAATGGAAAACAACAAAAAATTTGGTGAGCTTTTTAATCTTTTTCCCGATTTAGAATTGTTTGATGCGAAAATTAAAAAACCTATGGAACCTTATTTGCATGCTAGTAGCGATGTTATTAGTATGAATGCAATTACTGCTAATGCTATGGACAAGTCTAAGCTTGGGGAAGCTAGTTTTTGTGATCTTTTTAGCTTCCCATCTTTAGGGGAGAAAATTTTCTCTGATAATACTTTATCTCCCATATGCGATAACTCTAATGATGCTTGTGATATTTTAAATGTACCTACTAAAAGTATTCCATATAAAATACCTATGAAAATTATTGAACGTGTTATGGATAACCGCTATGAAGGGGATGGAACTGTCCATCCTGGAGATCATTTACTGTTTTTGCATGAATTATGCGGGTTATTCAAGTGTGCAGGTATCTCTATGGATGAAGTGAAGAAGAAATTATTCTCTATGTCGTTGTCTGGTGAAGCGGCGCATTGGTATAAACTGCTGAAGGATGAGCATCCTCTTGATTGAAAGGATATTGTGCCTCTATTTTATTCTAAATTCTATCCTCCAAGTGAAATTCACAAAGACCGAAACCGAATATATAATTTCTGGCCTCATGATGGAGAAAGTATTGCCCAAGCATGGGAGAGATTGAAGTCTTTAATGCTCAAATGCCCCAATCATGAGCTTCCTGGTAATGTTATTATTGATAATTTCTATGCAAGACTTTCTTTTCAAGACAAGACCTTGTTGGATACTTCTTGTTCTGGATCATTCACGCGCAATAAAGAAGAGTTTAAATGGGACCTTCTTAATCGGATTCAGGAGAACGCTGAAGATTGGGAGAACGACAAAGGTAAAGAATCAGGTATAAACTATGATTATGAATGCATTGAAACTTTTATGGATACTGATAAATTTCGAAATATGAGTGCTACCTATGGTCTTGACTCTCAAGTTGCTGCAAATCTTTATAAAGCTTTTGCCTCTCATTTTGAATTGCCTAGGAAGAATTTTGATAAGTATCATGAACCTTTTAAAGAGGCTTGTATGAAGGATGAAATTGTTGTTAATGATTGCAATAAACATGCTCAAACTCCTAAGAATGCTATTTCCTATAAGCATGTTAATTTTTGTGGAATGCATAGACCTTGTGGAATTAATCAAATCGAAGATGAATATTGTATCCATCATACTAATGAAAAAACTAGAAAGTGGTCTAGGGCGCTAGATGATCTTGGTAAAAAAGTTTGTGTCCTCTATCCTTTTATTTGTGAACTTTGCCATAGAGTGGGTCATTTTAATTTTCAATGCTCCTCCAATGATAATTTGAACCCCATGAGCGCTGCAAATTTGTATTGTGATGATGAAATTACTCCTAATCAGCATGATGAACTTACTTTATTTTTGTGGTGTGAAGAGTTATCAAGAAAAATTTCTTTGTTAGATATTAATGATCTTGATGTTGATGATGTCCTGCATGGGTGTTTTTCTTATTGCATTGATAATTGCCATACAAATACTTACATACAAAATATTTTAGAAGATGACACCTTGCCAAAATATGATAGGACCACTGTGTGTTTTGAACTTATTAATGAAAAGGAGGAATCCTCCCAAGTTTCTTCTATTGTTTCTGGAAATAAAGCAGGTTATGTGGAGAAGCCTCTCATCAAGCCTCTCCCTCCTAAAGAAGGGAACGAGGAAAAGGAGAAGAAGAAGAAGGGAACGAAGAAGAAGAAGAAGAAGGGGAATAAAAAGAAAGAGGTAACAGCATATCCCCGCGTGTATGAGATAACGATAGGTAACCGTAAGTATGTTGCTCCTGATGATTATTATGATAATGAATCTGAATACAATGATCTTCCTATGCCCTTTACATATATTAGTGATCATGATTTGAAAGAGCACACTACTTTTGATATTGCAAATCTCTGGGAAACTAATTCTGAAAATGATGATGTTAATAATTACCATAGTATCAGTACTATCCATGCTTCCTCCCATAATGATATAGAAAGCTCTAAGCTTGGGGAAGAGGTGTTTGAAAATCCTTTTGCTACTGATCATTATGTGTTTGATACATCTCCTTCTAATAACAATGATGGTATGGTCACAGATAAACCGACTGTGAAAGATAACTATTCTATTTCTTATGATGACACTGTGCCTCCGACCTTTAATGATTATTATAAAGAATGCTATGATATAGGTTATAACTATCCTTATGAAACTTGTCATAGTTATGATTGGATTGCCAAAAACAATTCCCTTAATATGCAACTTGTTTACCATGTTCAAATTCTTGATAATAATCTTGCTCCAATTACTATTAATGAGAAGAATTCTTCTTATGCCAAAATTAATGATACTTCTATGCATATGAACCATGATAAGAATGTTTTAAGTGATGGGTATATTGTGGATTTCATCAATGATGTTACTGAAAGTTATTATGAGAGAGGGAAACATGGTTATAGGCACCTTAATAATATTAAGTTTCCTCTCTTTATGTTGAGAATCTTGAAGCTACTCGTGTTTTATCCTCTTATGCTTGTCACTTTGTTCTTCATGAATTCATTTGTGTACAAGATTCCTTTGCATAGGAAGTGGTTTAGACTTAAATGTGTTTTGAATTTGCTTCTTGATGCTCTCTTTTGCCTCAACTCTCATTTCTTGGGAGTGCACCATTGAAATTATTGAGCCCATCTTAATGGCTATAAAGAAAGAACTTCTTGGGAGATAACCCATGTGTTTATTTTGCTACAGTAACTTTGTTTTATATTTGAGTCTTGGAAGTTGTTACTACTGTAGCAACCTCTCCTTATCTTATTTTATTGCATTGTTGTGTCAAGTAAAGTCTTTGATAGTAAGGTTGATACTAGATTTGGATTACTGCGCAGAAGCAGATTTCTTGCTGTCACGAATCTGGGCCTAATTCTCTGTAGGTAACTCAGAAAATTATGCCAATTTATGTGAGTGATCCTCAGATATGTACGCAACTTTCATTCAATTTGGGCATTTTCATCTGAGCAAGTCTGGTGCCACTTTAAAATTCGTCTTTACGGACTGTTCTGTTTTGACAGATTCTGCCTTTTATTTTGCATTGCCTCTTTTGCTGTGTTGGGTGGATTTCTTTGTTCCATTACCTTCCAGTAGCTTTGGGCAATGTCCAGAAGTGTTAAGAATGATTGTATCACCTCTGAACATGTGAATTTTTATTATGCACTAACCCTCTAATGAGTTTGTTTCGAGTTTGGTGTGGAGGAAGTTTTCAAGGGTCAAGAGAGGAGGATGATATACTATGATCAAGAAGAGTGAAAAGTCTAAGCTTGGGGATTCCCCGGTGGTTCATCCCTGCATATTTCAAGAAGACTCAAGCGTCTAAGCTTGGGGATGCCCAAGGCATCCCCTTCTTCATCGACAACTTATCAGGTTTCTTCTCTTGAAACTATATTTTTATTCGGTCACATCTTATGTACTTTACTTGGAGCGTCTGTTTGTTTTTGTTTTTGTTTGAATAAATGCTTGTGTGGGAGAGAGACACGCTCCGCTGGTTCGTATGAACACATGTGTTCTTAGCTTTTAATGTTCATGGCGAAGGCTTCGTTAATTGTTATATGGTTGGAAACGGAAAATGCTACATGTAGTAATTTTAAAATGTCTTGAATAATTTGATACTTGGCAATTGTTGTGCTCATGTTTAAGCTCTTGCATCATATACTTTGCACCTATTAATGAAGAAATACATAGAGCTTGCTAAAATTTGGTTTGCATAATTGGTCTCTCTAAGGTCTAGATAATTTCTAGTATTGAGTTTGAACAACAAGGAAGACGGTGTAGAGTCTTATAATGTTTACAATATGTATTTTATGTGAGTTTTGCTGCACCGGTTCATCCTTGTGTTTGTTTCAAATAACTTTGCTAGCCTAAACCTTGTATCGAGAGGGAATACTTCTCATGCATCCAAAATCCTTGAGCCAACCACTATGCCATTTGTGTCCACCATACCTACCTACTACATGGTATTTCTCCGCCATTCCAAAGTAAATTGCTTGAGTGCTACCTTTAAATAATTCAAAATTTATCACCTCTTATTTGTGTCAATGTTTTATAGCTCATGAGGAAGTATGTGGTGTTTATCTTTCGATCTTGTCATTTACTTGGACAGACTTTCACCAATGGACTAGTGGCTCATCCGCTTATCCAATAATTTTGCAAAAAGAGCTAGCAATGGGGTGCCCAGCCCCAATTAATTAACTTGCATTAATAATTCTCTTCACATGTTTTGCTCTGATCTATCAGTAAGCAACTTAATTTTGCAAATAGACACTCCTCCATGGTATGTGAATGTTGGAAGGCACCCGAGGATTCGGTTAGCCATGGCTTGTGTAAGCAAAAGGTTGGGAGGAGTGTCATCCATAAATAAAGAAAAACTAAACTAAATTACATGTGTAAACAAAAGAGAAGAGGGATGATCTACCTTGCTGGTAGAGATAACGTCCTTCGTGGGAGCCGCTCTTGAAAGTCTGGTTGATAAGGTAGTTAGAGTACCCACTACCATTCGTTGACAACAACAAACACCTCTCAAAATTTTACTTTTATGCTCTCTTTATGTTTTCAAAACCAAAGCTCTAGCACAAATATAGCAATCAATGCTTCCCTCTGCGAAGGGTCTTTCTTTTACTTTTATGTTGAGTCAGTTCACCTATCTCTTTCCACCTCAAGAAGCAAACACTTGTGTGAACTGTGCATTGATTCCTACATACTTGCATATTGCATTTGTTATATTACTCTATGTTGACAATTATCCATGAGATATACATGTTATAAGTTGAAAGCAACCGCTGAAACTTAATCTTCCTTTATGTTGCTTCAATACCTTTACTATGAATTTATTGCTTTATGAGTTAACTCTTATGCAAGACTTATTGATGCTTGTCTTGAAAGTACTATTCATGAAAAGTCTTTGCTTTATGATTCAGTTGTTTACTCATGTCATTACCATTGTTTTGATCGCTGCATTCATTACATATGCTTACAATAGTATGATCAAGGTTATGATGGCATGTCACTCCGAAATTATCTTTGTTATCGTTTACCTGCTCGGGACGAGCAGAACTAAGCTTGGGGATGCTGATACGTCTCCGACGTATCGATAATTTCTTATGTTCCATGCCACATTATTGATGATATCTACATGTTTTATGCATACTTTATGTCATTATTTATGCGTTTTCGGAACTAACCTATTGACGAGATGCCGAAGGGCAGTTCCTGTTTCTGCTGTTTTTGGTCCCGAAATCCTAGTAAGGAAATATTCTCGGAATCGGACGAAATCAACGCCCAACATCCTATTTTTCCACGAAGCTTCAGAACACCCGAGAGTCGCGAGAGGGCCACTGGGCCCCGGATGACAGGCGGCGCGGCCCCTAGGGGGCGCCCCCTAGTGTGTCGTCGCCTCGTCGACCCCCGACTCCGCCTCTTCGCCTATATAAAGGTCCCGACCTAAAAACCTCGACACGTTCGACGAAACCAGAGAAAACCTTCCAGAGCCGCCGCCATCGCGAATCTCCAATTCGGGGACAGAAGTCTCTGTTCCGGCGCCTGCCGGGACGAGGAATTGACCCCGGAGTCATCTCCACCGCCGTCTCCACCGCCATCTTCACCGCCATCGCTGTCTCCATGATGAGGAGGGAGTAATTCACCCACGGGGCTGAGGGCTCCGCTGTAGCTATGTGGTTCATCTCTCTTTATGTGATCTAGTTGAATATCATCTATGTGCCACTCTAGTGATGTTATTAAAGTAGTCTATTCCTCCTCCACGGTGTAATGGTGACAGTGTATGCATCGTGTAGTACTTGGCGTAGGTTATGATTGTGATCTCTTGTAGATTATGAAGTTAACTTTTGCTATGATAGTATTGATATGATCTATGCCTCCTTCATAGTGTGATGGTGACAGTGTGCATGCTATGTTAGTTCTTGGTGTAATTGTGTTGATCTATTTTGCACTCTAAGGTTATTTAAACATGAATATCGAATATTGTGGAGCTTGTTAACTCCGGCATTGAGGGTTCGTGTAATCCTACACAGTTAGTGGTGTTCATCATCCAACAAAAGAGTGTAGAGTGGTTTTATTATGTGATCATTGTTGAGAGTGTCCACTAGTGAAAGCAGGATCCCTAGGCCTTGCTTCCAAGCATCGAATCTCCGTTTGTTTACTGTTTTGTTGCATGTTTACTCGCTGCCATATTTTATTCAGATTGCTATTACCACTCATATACATCCATACTACTTGTATTTCACTATCTCTTCGCCGAACTAGTGCACCTATACACCTGACAAGTGTATTTGGTGTGTTGGGGACACAAGAGACTTCTTGCTTTGTGATTGCAGGGTTGCATGAGACGGATATCTTTGACCTCTTCCTCCCTGAGTTCGATAAACCTTGGGTGATCCACTTAAGGGAAACTTGCTGCTGTTCTACAAACCTCTGCTCTTGGAGGCCTAACACTGTCTACAAGAATAGAAGTACCCGTAGACATCAGTCATCACGTCTCGGCACGTTTACTTTGATGAGCACTGTTTTCCCTTTGCACAGGAACAGGTGCGGACTTCTCTTCCCGCGACTGACAGTCCGCGTCGTCGTGGCCCTACCTTGGTGGAGGTCCCTGCGGTAGCGCCCCCACGCGCTCCCTCTACTACAGCTGCGACGCCTCCCGTGACGCCCTCGAGCCCTGCCTCGGGCTCACACACGGCGCCCTCGAGCCCCGCCTCGGGCGCCACCGCCTCGCCCCAGACACCGCCCGCGTCGCCCTCGAGCACTGCCTCGGGCACCGCCGTGTCATCCTCGGGCACCGCTGCGTCCTCGACCGCGTCGCCCTCGAGCTCCAGCTCGGGCGATGCCTCGCCTCCGGCCCCGCCTCCGCCTCCTCCAGCACCGGCGACGGGCCCCCTCACGCGCGCCCGCGCGGGGATTCGCGTCCCGAGTACGCGGTACCCCTCGGACGAGTACGTCTGCACCGCGTCGACTTCCGCGCCTTCACCAGTCCTACCGTCGCCCTGCCCGCCTCTGCCCGGGCTGCTCTCCGCGACCCGCAGTGGTTTGCGGCCATGCATGATGAGTTCGACGCCCTGCAGCGGAACCAGACATGGACGCTTGTTCCCCGACCCCCTCACGCCAACATCATCACCGGGAAGTGGGTCTTCAAGCACAAGTTCCATCCGGACGGTACTCTCGACCGCCACAAGGCGCGGTGGGTGGTTCGTGGTTTTCGCCAGCGCGCCGGCGTCGACTTCACCGACACCTTCGCCCCGGTTGTCAAGCCCGGGACGATCCGCACCGTTCTTCAGCTCGCGGTCTCCCGCGCATGGCCCGTGCATCAGATGGACGTCTCCAACGCCTTTCTTCACGGCCATCTCGAGGAGCAGGTCTTCTGCCAGCAGCCCACGGGTTCGTCGACAGCGCCCACCCCGACCATGTGTGCCTGCTCTCGCGCTCGTTATACGGGCTCAAGCAGGCCCCACGCGCCTGGTACCAGCGCATCGCAGCGTTTCTTCACCAACTCGGCTTCCGCTCCACCCGCTCCGATGCATCGCTGTTCGTGTACAACAATGGCGCCACCACCGCGTACCTGCTGCTCTACGTCGACGACATCATCTTAACGGCCAGCTCCACGGACCTACTGCGCCAGCTCACCGACCGTCTTCGCGCTGAGTTTGCCCTCAAGGACTTGGGGCCTCTGCACTACTTCCTCGGCATCGAGGTCGTACGTCGCACCGACGGCTTCTTCCTTCATCAGCGCAAGTACGCCCATGAGCTCCTGGACCGCGCCGGTATGCTTAATTGCAAACCCGCGGCCACGCCTGTCGACACGAAGTCCAAGCTCTCCGCCACAGACGGTTCCTTGGCCACAGACGCATCATCTTACCGCTCCATCGTCGGTGCCCTGCAGTACCTCACCTTGACTCGCCCCGAGCTGCAGTATGCTGTTCAGCAGGTGTGCCTTCACATGCACGCTCCGCGGGATCCTCATTGGGCTGCGGTCAAGCGGATCCTCCGCTACATTCGTGGTACCATGGACTTCGGTCTCTCTCTCTCCACGCCTCCACCGCCACGGACATCGTCGCCTACTCGGACGCCGATTGGGCAGGCTGCCCCGACACGCGTCGCTCCACGTCTGGCTACTGCGTCTACTTCGGCCCCTCGCTCATCTCCTGGTCGTCTAAGCGACAGCCCACGGTATCTCGCTCCAGCGCCGAAGCGGAGTACCGGGCTGTTGCTAACGCGGTTGCCGAGGTCTCCTGGCTGCGGCAACTCCTCGTTGAGCTCTCATGTCCCGTCGCCAAAGCCACCGTGGTCTACTGCGACAATGTCTCCGCCGTCTACCTCTCCGCCAACCCGGTTCACCATCGCCGCACCAAGCATATTGAGCTGGACATCCACTTTGTTCGGGAACAGGTGGCCCTTGGACACATTCGAGTACTTCATGTGCCCACCTCCCAACAATTTGCGGATATCATGACCAAGGGTCTCCCTACGGCATCTTTTGAGGAGTTCCGGTCCAGTCTATGCGTTCGACCAGGCGACGGGGGGGTGTTGAGATACATATCTTGTATATCCGGATGTGTATCCTCTGTAGTTATTGTATAGCGATACATATCCTTGTATTTACTATTGGGCCCGCCTCCTTCCTTGTATAGTCGAGGACGTGGCCTATATATGTACCGCCATATGCATCCGATCAATACATCGAGCATTGCATCTCATTCTACATTCTAGGCTACACAAAAAAAACAAATTCTGACAAATTTTATAGTAAATAGTGCACATTTCAAGACTATAAAATTTGTCAGATTTTGTCAATTTCCTATAGCCTAGAATACAGATGAGTTAGCATTGAGATTTTTCATTATTTTAGAATACATTATTGGCTACCTCTAGAATTTTGTTTCGTTTTTTTTAATTCGAATACGAATTCTAAGAGTTTGAAAATAAAGAGAGATACATGTAGCTCGGCCACCAAAACGCCACACTCAGGACCTTAGGGCTTAATTGGTTCGAATGGGTTTCATGAAATCTCGGAGGATTCCATTCGTTTGAAATTTTCCTAAGTATAAAGCTTGTCTATTGAAACCGCCGGAAACTATTTTGTAGTCCACTTTGCATGTAATTTCATAGGAACGTGTATTACAATTTTGAATTTTCCATGTTTTCAATTGTTGTAGGATTCAATGTGGCATGCCTTTATATTTTTATGTTTTTATATTCCTACATTTTCTTAAATCCTTTGAACCAGACATGGCTTTAATAGATTTCCTAAGGAACTCCGGAGGATTGTAATCTTAATTTTTTTTCTTACGAGTCATTTGTTTCGCAGAATTGAATCCATATGAATAGTCGGCACTCACTTGCACTAATTCCATAGAACTCCAACCTTTTTGGACGAATCATATATTTTTCCTTTGCACAAAACAAATTGTCCACGCAATCTTGTTGTATTGAAAACGTCATGATCAGTCTTTTTTTTTTGTTCCCGCATGCTATTAGAGAGGCCTTGATAATGAAAACTAGATGTTAACTGAAACTCGAAAAGTTAAAGAGTCACTTCACCTTTAAATACAAGGGCACTTCATATTTTGGCTCTAGTTTTGACCATTATTTTTACAACCCTAATGTGAGCTATATGCCACAAAAGTTATAAGATTTGTTTCACATTTGAAATTAGTTCTTGATAATATGCTATTTGTGACATATAGCCCATATTATGTCGATCAAAGTGTTAGTCAAAGTTAGCCACGAAATACAAAGTGGCGTTCTATACATATACTGAGGGAGTAGGGTTTAGTAACTACATACTACTGTATGGACTAAACTTGGCCGAGATAAGACCTTGACCAGAGATCCGTTAGGTAATTGAAAATTTTATTTTCATATTATATATATTTGATATTATGGATGTTTTTTTTAGATGGAGTAGCTATTTAATTAATAATTGTTTTTACCCCAAAATGTTTGGTGTCCTAAAAGGAAAACATTAGAAGTTTTTCGAAGTAGACCTGATCCTGCTAATTTTTTAACATAATACATGTTTTCAACTTCACAGATAATAACTTTTTTTTTGGAAATTTACAAAATTAATACGGTCTCGGCTTGGTCCATGCCGATAAAAGCGATTAAGTATTTATCAGCATCGGCGAAGCCGATAAGTGGCTAGCGTCTGCGAAGCCGATAGTTACATGTCGGGGTAAGCCATGCCTAGGCTGTATTATTCATGAAATTTTCTAAATAGTGTATTATTTCTAAAATTTAATAAAAAAATATTATTTAAAAAAATTAGCACTCATCCTAGTGGATATGTAACGTAGGCAAAGAGTGTATAGTTGGATCACTGTAGCAACTAGCTTCATATACATAGGCTTCTCTACACAGGCCCAACAAAGTATTTTTTTAATAAAAGACTATTTTATTATTTAAAAAGTTTAAACATTACACCCGGTCTCAGCAAAGTATAGTTGGCAAGTTACTCACTCCGTATCGGTTTTAACATGGGCGCACATAGTTTAAGACAAATTTTGACCACTAATTTAGTTAATAAAATATAAGTTATAATCTACAAAATCTATACCATTAGATTCGTATTCAAATAAGGTCTCCAACGATATAATTTTATTAACCAAAATAATTGTCAAAATAATTTTGAATTACGTGTGCGCCGGTAAATTGATCTAGATGGAGTAGGTGGTTCACACTTCTCTATGGTGCACACGGTTCTCAATCGACGGCCCGGACTCTTTTTCGGCTCTGGACTTCGTTCACACTCACTTCACATGGTAACGTACTGACATCAAAAGGAGAGAGAAAAACGAACAACTGCAGCGATTTTGCCGGGGCAGTGCTACCATTATCTATCGCGTCAGTCACAGCAGCAAAAAAACAATACTCCAACAAGTTATTTGTACTACGGCACATGAAAAAAAATTAAACGGAACCGATTCTGCCGATCGACCGAGGAATGATGTCTTTGAGAAAGGCGATCGAGGAAGGACCATGGAAGAAGGATCGGAGAAACAGTAGCGCCATTATCATCACAGCCGTCTCCCGAAAATCAACCCATCCATCATGACCTGCACGCAGCGCGGCACGCCCTCTTTCGCCAAGCCGTCTCCTGGAAAAGAAAAGCGCACGACCTGGGTCGGACCAGGTCTCCGTTGCAAAGCTGAAGAACACGCGGTTGGTGCGTTGCGAGGAACGCTGGAAAATGCAGTGGCTACTCTACTCATGTCATGTGGGCTGTGGCGGCCCCGGCCACCGGCATCGAATCCACAATCGGGTCGATTCTACTACATGCCGTACGTTTCTAGATCGGCGAGCTTGGTTCAATGCACCACATGCCCCAAAGTCCTTTGCTCTTTCTGTCCTTCGCTGTTAAAAGTGTTTAGACTGCTCATACTGGGAGTAACTTAGCTAGTAACATCACACAATCCAAGGCATTTTGGTGACATGACATGACAATGAATGAAGAAAGAGAGTGAGGTGGTAAACTACTCCAAGACAAGTTGAGTCTACACCATAGTAAATGACACAATGCATGACACCACATATAAGTTACTACCCACTATGAAGGTACTCACTTAGACTAGTAACATATGTCATGTTACTAGTCTAAGTTACTCCCCACTATGACTAGTCTTAGCTGATGTCTCACTTACGTCATGTACAATGTTAAGTGTTTAGCTAGATGCTTATAAAAGTAAAATAATCTTTTCATAAGCATTAGTGCTTAGACTAGTCACAATGAGTATCATAGGTAGTATCATGCATGCCATGTAGGCAAAAAACCGATGTGAATCATCAATTAATAAAAGAGAGGTGAGAGTAATATCATAGATAGATACCGTATCATAGCACCTAAAACTACAAATTTTAGTGGCAAACACATCATGTACACATATTTGCATTGAGATTCTACAAAATATTAAATATGATGGAACTATGATACTAATTCATGATACTATGTATTGTAGGTGTTGTATCATAAACTAGTATCATATAGTCTATGATATTTCCCATTATCACTAGTCTTATTTAAACGATAGAGGCGGTTAGTTAGGTATCTGCCTAGTGCAAATAAGCATTAATCCTTAGATGAATTTGGTTTATTTTTCTAAACACCCACCCAAGCAGCCAGCTACCAGCTGGAAGCTCAGCGTCGGTGCCATGAGCATAATGTCGTTGCCACTGCGAAACACCGCTCGGTGGATGCGCGAGTTGACCCCCCTCACCCCCCCCCCAAACGCGCAGCCCTGACAGTGGCTCAACGCACCACGCCGTTCTGGGGTGGTGACAACGTCAACCACTGGCTGTAGGTCTTCGGGCAGCGACATGACCGGGAGGTGGCCCAGCACGCCAGCGGTGTTGTCACACCGAATAAGCAGAACTAGCTCGGTCACGACACTGGTCGGGAGCGCGAGGGACGCACCGTCGGCACCGTGTTGGAGCACATCACAAATTACAGGGAACGCATGCGCATGCCGCCTCCGTTGATGCCGTGATACGTCCAATTTGCATCACTATTTTATATCATAATTTGCTGTTATTCATTGATATATTTCATATTTGGAAATGATACTTATGTTATTTCATCTATTTTGCATGTTTCGTGATTATTTGGGGATCGCGCACCGGAGCCAGGATTCTGCTGGAAAAAGCACCGTCAGAATGCAATATTTCGGAAGATCAAGGTTGACGGAAATTATACGAAAAATCCTATTTTCCAGATGACGAAGGGAGCCAGAAGGGAGCCGAGGGGACCCGAGGTGGGCCCACCTCATAGGCCGGCGCGGCAAGGCCTGGCCGCGCCGCCCCTGGAGGGGGCCCAACCCTCTCTCGCCTCCTTTTCTTCGCGTACGTCTTCGTCCCAAAAACCTAAGCTCCAGAGGGTACATCGCAAAGAGCCACAGCCGCCTCTGCGGGGCGGAGAACACCAGAGAAAAAAGAACTCTCCGGCAGGCTGAGATCCGCCGGGAAAATTTCCTCCCGGAGGGGGAAATCGATGCCATCGTCACCGTCATCGAGCTGGACATCATCTCCATCACCATCATCATCACCTTCATCATCATCACCGCCGTCTCCACCGCTGCACACCGTCACCGCTGTAACAATTTGGGTTTGATCTTGATTGTTTGATAGGGGAAACTCTCCCGGTGTTGATTTCTACTTGTTATTGATGCTATTGAGTGAAACCATTGAACCAAGGTTTATGTTCAGATTGTTATTCATCATCATATCACCTCTGATCATGTTCCATATGATGTCTCGTGAGTAGTTCGTTTAGTTCTTGAGGACATGGGTGAAGTCTAAATGTTAGTAGTGAAGTATGGTTGAGTAATATTCAATGTTATGATATTTAAGTTGTGGTGTTATTCTTCTAGTGGTGTCGTGTGAACGTCGACTACACGACACTTCACCTTTATGGGCCTAGGGGAATGCATCTTGTACTCGTTTGCCAATTGCGGGGTTGCCGTGACAGAAACCTGAGCCCCCGTTGGTATATCGATGCGGGAGGGATAGCAGGATCTCAGAGTTTAAGGCTGTGGTTAGATTTATCTTAATTACTTTCTTGTAGTTGCGGATGCTTGCAAGGGGTATAATCACAAGTATGTATTAGTCATAGGAAGGGCGGTACATTAGCATAGGTTCACCCACACAACACTTATCAAAACAATGAAGATTAATTAGCCGTATGTAGCGAAAGCACTAGACTAAAATCCCGTGTGTCCTTGATGTCTACGGGTGCTTCTATTCTTGTAGACAGTGTTGGGCCTCCAAGAGCAGAGGTTTGTAGAACAGCAGCAAGTTTCCCTTAAGTGGATCACCCAAGGTTTATCGAACTCAGGGAGGAAGAGGTCAAAGATATCCCTCTCATGCAACCCTGCAACCACAAAGCAAGAAGTCTCTTGTGTCCCCAACACACCTAATAGGTGCACTAGTTCGGCGAAGAGATAGTGAAATACAAGTGGTATGAATGAATATGAGCGTAGTAACGGCGCCGAGAAAAGTGTTCTGGCGTGCGATTGATGGTAGTAATATTGCGGGAAGTAAAGATGCGGTAAAACAGTAAACAAGCAGCGATAGATATTTAGGAACAAGGCCTAGGGATCATACTTTCACTAGTGGACACTCTCAACATTGATCACATAACAGAATAAATAGATAGATGCTAGACTCTACACCCTCTTGTTGGATGATGAACACCACTAACTGTGTAGGATTACACGAACCCTCAATGCCGGAGTTAACAAGCTCCACAATATTCAATGTTCATATTTAAATAACCTTAGAGTGCATAACAGATCAACATAACCAAACCAAGTACTAACATAGCATGCACACTGTCACCTTCACACTACGAAAGGAGGAATAGATCACATCAATACCATCATAGCAATAGTTAACTTCATAATCTACAAGAGATCACAATCATAGCCTACGCCAAGTACTACACGATGCACACACTGTCACCATTACACCGTGAGGATAAACTACTTTAATAACATCACTAGAGTAGCACACAGATAAATTGTGATACAAAACACATTGCAATCATAAAGAGATATACATAAGCACTTCACTATGCTACTCTGAATTACTCTCTGGCAAGATAACGAACACTAATTCATCATGTAGGCAAACCTTAAAGATGCATTCCCAAGTACTAATGAACACCCCACGCTGTCACTTTGAGCATTCACAGGAGGTACTAACACACCACAATTTCATAGAGACATCCAACTCAAATCATAACTCAGTGAATAAGTATTCTGTGAAATATAGCCTAAGAGACCCACACGGTGCACACACTGTCACCTTTACACACGTGGGACAAGGAGTCTCCGGAGATCACATAAGTAAAATCCACTTGACTAGCATAATGACATCTAGATTACAAGCATCATCATATGAATCTCAATCATGTAAGGCAGCTCATGAGATTATTGTATTGAAGTACATAGGAGAGAGATTAACCACATAGCTACCGGTACAGCCCCGAGCCTCGATGGAGAACTACTCCCTCCTCATGGGAGACAGCAGCGTTGATGAAGATGGCGGTGGTGTCGATGGAGAAGCCTTCGGGGGCACTTCCCCGGCGGCGTGCCGGAACAGAGACTCCCCCCCGGATCTTGGCTTCGCGATGGCGGCGCTCTGGAAGGTTTTCTGGTTTCCTCGAACGTGTCGTGGTTTTAGGTCAGGGACCTTTATATGGCGAAGAGGCGGAGTCGGAGGGTCAACGAGGCGACGACACACTAGAGAGGCGCGGCCAAGGCCCGCGCCACCTGTCGTCTGGGCCCACAGGGGCCCTCCTCAGCGCTCTCGGGTGTTAGAGCTTCGTCCAAAAATAGGATCTTGGGCATTGATTTCGTCCGATTCGAGAATATTTCCTTACTAGGATTTCGAAACCAAAAATGACAGGACGCCCTTCGGCATCTCGTCAATAGGTTAGTTCGGAAACGCATAATAATGACATAAAGTATGCATAAAACATGTAGATATCATCAATAATGTGGCATGGAACATAAGAAATTATCGATACGTCGGAGACGTATCAGCATCCCCAAGCTTAGTTCTGCTCGTCCCGAGCAGGTAAACGATAACAAAGATAATTTCTGGAGTGACATGCCATCATAACCTTGATCATACTATTGTAAGCATATGTAATGAATGCAGCGATCAAAACAATGGTAATGACATGAGTAAACAATGAATCATAAAGCAAAGACTTTTCATGAATAGTACTTTCAAGACAAGCATCAATAAGTCTTGCATAAGAGTTAACTCATAAAGCAATAAATTCATAGTAAAGGTATTGAAGCAACACAAAGGAAGATTAAGTTTCAGCGGTTGCTTTCAACTTATAACATGTATATCTCATGGATAGTTGTCAATGCAAAGTAATATAACAAGTGCAATATGCAAGTATGTAGGAATCAATGCACAGTTCACACAAGTGTTTGCTTCTTGAGATGGAGAGAAATAGGTGAACTGACTCAACATAAAAGTAAAAGAAAGGTCCTTCAAAGAGGAAAGCATCGATTGCTATATTTGTGCTAGAGCTTTTATTTTGAAAACATGAAACAATTTTGTCAACGGTAGTAATAAAGCATATGTATCATGTAAATTATATCTTACAAGTTGCAAGCCTCATGCATAGTATACTAATAGTGCCCGCACCTTGTCCTAATTAGCTTGGATACCGGGATTATCATTGCAATACACATGTTTTAACCAAGTGTCACAAAGGGGTACCTCCATGCCGCCTGTACAAAGGTCTAAGGAGAAAGCTCGCATTGGATTTCTCGCTTTTGATTATTCTCAACTTAGACATCCATACCGGGACAACATAGACAACAGATAATGGACTCCTCTTTAATGCATAAGCATGTAGCAACAATTAATGTTCTCATATGAGATTGAGGATGTATGTCCAAAACTGAAACTTCCACCATGATTCATGGCTTTAGTTAGCGGCCCAATGTTCTTCTCTAACATTATGCATGCTCTAACCATTAAATGAGTGGTAGATCTCCCTTACTTCAGACAAGACGGACATGCATAGCAACTCACATGATATTCAACAAAGAGTTGATGGCGTCCCCAGAAACATGGTTATCGCACAACAAACAACTTAATAAGAGATAAAGTGCATAAGTACATATTCAATACCACAATAGTTTTTAAGCTATTTGTCCCATGAGCTATATATTGCAAAGGCGAATGATGGAAATTTAAAGGTAGCACTCAAGCAATTTACTTTGGAATGGCGGAGAAATATCATGTAGTAGGTAGGTATGGTGGACACAAATGGCATAGTGGTTGGCTCAAGGATTTTGGATGCATGAGAAGTATTCCCTCTCGATACAAGGTTTAGGCTAGCAAGGTTATTTGAAACAAACACAAGGATGAACCGGTGCAGCAAAACTCACATAAAATACATATTGTAAACATTATAAGACTCTACACCGTCTTCCTTGTTGTTCAAAACTCAATACTAGAAATTATCTAGACTTTAGAGAGACCAAATATGCAAACCAAATTTTAGCAAGCTCTATGTATTTCTTCATTAATGGGTGCAAAGTATATGATGCAAGAGCTTAAACATGAGCACAACAATTTCCAAGTATCAAATTATCCAAGACATTTTATCAATTACTACATGTAGCATTTCCCGTTTCCAACCATATAACAATTAACGAAGCAGTTTCAACCTTCGCCATGAACATTAAAAGCTAAGAACACATGTGTTCATATGAACCAGCGGAGCGTGTCTCTCTCCCACACAAGCATTTATTCAGAGAATGAAAATAACAAAACGAAAATAAAAGCACACAGACGCTCCAAGTAAAGTACATAAGATGTGACCGAATAAAAATATAGTTTCAAGAGAAGAAACCTGATAAGTTGTCGATGAAGAAGGGGATGCCTTGGGCATCCCCAAGCTTAGACGCTTGAGTCTTCTTAAAATATGCAGGGGTGAACCACCGGGGCATCCCCAAGCTTAGACTCTTCACTCTTCTTGATCATAGTATATCATCCTCTTCTCTTGTCCCTTGAAAACTTCCTCCACACCAAACTTTAAGCAAACTCATTAGAGGGTTAGTGCACAATCAAAAATTCACATGTTCAGAGGTGACACAATCATTCTTAACACTTCTGGACATTGCACAAAACTTCTGAAAGTTAATGGAACAAAGAAACTCATTCAACTTAACAAAAGCGGCAATGCGAAATAAAAGGCAGAATCTGTCAAAAACAGAACAGTCCGTAAAGACGAACCTGGAAGGGGCACTTAACTTGCTCAAACGGAAAAACTCAAAACTAATGAAAGTTGCGTACATATCTGAGGATCACACACGTAAATTTGCAGATTTTTTGATTTTTTTACAGAGACTTCTGCGCGAATTCGTGACAGACAGCAATGCTGTTTCTGCGCAGCAATCCAAATCTAGCATCAACTTTACCATAGAGACTTTACTTGGCACAAAAACATGATAAGGAGAGGTTGCTACAGTAGTAAACAACTTCCAAGACTCAACAAAACAAAAATTGCTGTAGTAAAATAAACACATGGGTTATCTCCCAAGAAGTGCTTTCTTTATAGCCATTAAGATGGGCTCAGCAGTTTTAATGATGCACTCGCAAGAAATAGTAGTTGAAGCAAAAGAGAGCATCAAGAGGCAAATTCAAAACAAATTTAAGTCTAACATGCTTCCTATGCATAGGAATCTTGTAAATAAACAAGTTCATGAAGAGCAAAGTAACAAGCATAGGAAGATAAAACCAGTGTAACTTCAAAAATTTCAGCATATAGAGAGGTGTTTTAGTAACATGAAAATTTCTACAACCATATTTTCCTCTCTCATAATAATTTTCAGAGGCATCATGAACAAACTCAACAATATAAGTATCACATAAAGCATTCTTATTCACATGCATAAAAGTATCATTACTCTCCACATAAGCATAATCAATTTTATTAGTTGTAGTGGGAGCAAATTCAACAAAGTAGCTATCATTATTATTCTCATCATCAAATATAGGAGGTATAGTATCATCATAATAAAATTTACTCTCCATAGTAGGCGGCACCAAAAGACCACTATCATTATAATCATCATAAATAGGAGGCAAAGTATCATCAAAGAAAATTTTCTCCTCAATGCTTGGGGGACTAAAAATATCATGCTCATCAAAGCCAGCTTCCCCAAGCTTAGAATTTTCCATATCATTAGCAACAATGGTGTTCAAAGCGTTCATACTAATATGTTCCATAGGTTTTTTAATTTTCGCATCAAACCATCCATGTCTTAAATCAGGAAATAGAATAAGAAGCTCATTGTTGTCCATTATGCCTAACTAGTGTAAACAAGAAACAAAAAGATGCAATTGCAGGATCTAAAGGAAATAGCTTCGAGCACACAACGGCAACAGAAAAGTACTTTACCTGGGACCGGAGTATGAGTGCCTTTTACCTTTCCTCCCGGCAACGGCGCCAGAAAAGTGCTTGATGTCTACGGGTGCTTCTATTCTTGTAGACAGTGTTGGGCCTCCAAGAGCAGAGGTTTGTAGAACAGCAGCAAGTTTCCCTTAAGTGGATCACCCAAGGTTTATCGAACTCGGGGAGGAAGAGGTCAAAGATATCCCTCTCATGCAACCCTGCAACCACAAAGCAAGAAGTCTCTTGTGTCCCCAACACACCTAATAGGTGCACTAGTTCGGCGAAGAGATAGTGAAATACAAGTGGTATGAATGAATATGAGCAGTAGTACGGCGCCAGAAAAGTGTTTGCTGGCGTGCAGTTGATGGTAGTAATATTGCAGGAAGTAAAGATGCAGTAAAACAGTAAACAAGCAGCGATAGCAGTATTTAGGAACAAGGTCTAGGGATCATACTTTCACTAGTGGACACTCTCAACATTGATCACATAACAGAATAAATAGATAGATGCTAGACTCTACACCCTCTTGTTGGATGATGAACACCACTAACTGTGTAGGATTACACGAACCCTCAATGCCGGAGTTAACAAGCTCCACAATATTCAATGTTCATATTTAAATAACCTTAGAGTGCATAACAGATCAACATAACCAAACCAAGTACTAACATAGCATGCACACTGTCACCTTCACACTACGAAAGGAGGAATAGATCACATCAATACCATCATAGCAATAGTTAACTTCATAATCTACAAGAGATCACAATCATAGCCTACGCCAAGTACTACACGATGCACACACTGTCACCATTACACCGTGCAGGAGGAATAAACTACTTTAATAACATCACTAGAGTAGCACACAGATAAATTGTGATACAAAACACATTGCAATCATAAAGAGATATAAATAAGCACTTCACTATGCTACTCTGAATTACTCTCTGGCAAGATAACGAACACTAATTCATCATGTAGGCAAACCTTAAAGATGCATTCCCAAGTACTAATGAACACCCCACGCTGTCACTTTGAGCATTCACAGGAGGTACTAACACACCACAATTTCATAGAGACATCCAACTCAAATCATAACTCAGTGAATAAGTATTCTGTGAAATATAGCCTAAGAGACCCACACGGTGCACACACTGTCACCTTTACACACGTGGGACAAGGAGTCTCCGGAGATCACATAAGTAAAATCCACTTGACTAGCATAATGACATCTAGATTACAAGCATCATCATATGAATCTCAATCATGTAAGGCAGCTCATGAGATTATTGTATTGAAGTACATAGGAGAGAGATTAACCACATAGCTACCGGTACAGCCCCGAGCCTCGATGGAGAATTACTCCCTCCTCATGGGAGACAGCAGCGTTGATGAAGATGGCGGTGGTGTCGATGGAGAAGCCTTCCGGGGGCACTTCCCCGTCCGGCGGCGTGCCGGAACAGAGACTCCTGTCCCCAGATCTTGGCTTCGCGATGGCGGCGGCTGGAAGGTTTTCTCTGGTTTCCTCGAACGTGTCGTGGTTTTAGGTCAGGGACCTTTATATAGGCGAAGAGGCGGAGTCGGAGGGTCGACGCGACGACACACTAGGGCGCGGCCAAGGCCAGGCCGCGCCACCCTGTCGTCTGGGGCCCACGGGGCCCTCCTCTGGCGGCTCTCGGGTGTTCTGGAAGCTTCGTCCAAAAATAGGATGCTGGGCATTGATTTCGTCCGATTCCGAGAATATTTCCTTACTAGGATTTCTGGAACCAAAAACAGAGAACTGGCCCTCGGCATCTCGTCAATAGGTTAGTTCCGGAAACGCATAATAATGACATAAAGTATGCATAAAACATGTAGATATCATCAATAATGTGGCATGGAACATAAGAAATTATCGATACGTCGGAGACGTGTGTCCTCAGAACGTTTGGTCATTATAAGTAAACAAACCGGCTTGTCCTTTGTGCTAAAAAGGATTGGGCCACTCGCTGCAATTATTACTCTCGCACTTTACTTACTCGTACTTTATTCATCTGTTACATCAAAACCCCCTGAATACTTGTCTGTGAGCATTTTGAATCCTTCATCGAAACTGCTTGTCAACACCTTCTGCTCCTCGTTGGGATCGACATTCTTACTTATCGAAGATACTACGATACACCCCCTATACTTGTGGGTCATCAAGACTATTTTCTGGCGCCGTTGCCGGGGAGTGAAGCGCTATTGGTAAGTGGAATTGGTAAGGGAAATTTCTACTGTTTGTGCTGATTTTATTTCTGCCTGCTGCTATAATTCATTATGGAGAGATCTTCTCTTGAGTGTTTATTTGGAAAATCTACTACTACTGCAAAGGTAGTGGATGAGGCACCAGGTAAGGAAGAAATACCATACAAAATACCTATGAAAATTATTGAACGTGTAGTGGGTAACCGTTATACAGGGGATGGAACTGTCCACCCTGGAGATCATTTACTGTTTTTTACATGAATTATGCGGTTTATTCAAGTGTGCAGGTATTGCTATGGATGAAGTGAGGAAGAAACTATTCTCTATATCGCTGTCTGGTAAAGCGGCGCATTGGTATAAATTACTGGATAATGGGGATTCTCTTGAATGGAATGATATTGTGCCCCGGTTTTATTCTAAGTTCTATCCTCCAAGTGAGATTCACAAAGATCGGAATCGCATATATAATTTTTGGCCTCATGAAGGAGAGAGTATTGCCCAAGCGTGGGGGAGATTGAAGTCTTTAATGCTCAAATGCCCCATTCATGAGCTTCCTGGTAATATTATTATTGATAATTTCTATGCAAGACTTTCTTTTCAAGACAAGACCTTGCTGGATACTTCTTGTTCTGGATCATTTACACGCAACAAGGAAGAGTTTAAAAGGGACCTTCTTAATCGGATCCAAGAAAATACTGAAGGATGGGAGAACGACAAGGATAGAGAATCAGGTATAAATTATGATTATAAATGCATTGAAGCTTTTATGGATACTGATAAATTTCGTAATATGAGTGCTACTTATGGTCTTGATTCTCAAGTTGCTGCAAATCTTTATAAAGCTTTTGCCTCTCATTATGAATTGCCTAAGAAGAACTTTGATAAGTATCATGAACCGTATAAAGATAAAATTGATTCATCTATAAATAAATGTGTTGTAGTTGAAACTGTTGATCATGTTATTCCTGAAGCTTATATTGAAAAAACTCCTTTCCCTGCTAAAATGAAGGAGTACTCTGTTATAAATAGTGCGGTTCATAAAAGTGAAAAGAAACCTATAGAACCTGAAGAACAAATAAAAGTTGAACCTGCTGTTGCAATTATTAAAGATCTTGTGACTGAAAATGTGGAGGATGGTCATATTATTTTCTGTGAAGATGCCTCTAATATTGTTTCGCATCCTAATAAGTCTAGGAAAGCTAGTGTTCCTATGCTATCTGTTAGAATTGGTGATCATTGTTATTATGGTTTATGTGATATTGGTGCAAGTATTAGTGCTATTCCTTATGAGCTTTACACGGAGATTATGCACGAAATTGGTTCTTGTGAACTTGAAGATATTGATGTGGTTATTCGGCTGGCTAATAGAGAAACTATTTCTCCAATTGGTATTGTTCGAGATGTGGAAGTTCTATGTGGTAAGATTAAATATCCTGCTGACTTTTTGGTACTTGGTTCTGCTGCTAGTAAATATTGTCCTATTATTTTTGGTAGACCTTTTCTAAATACTTGTGGAGCTATTATAGATTGCAAGAAAGAGAAAATTTTGACTAAATTTGCTGGTGAATCTTATGAGTTTAACTTCTCTAAATTTACCAAAACTCCTTATAAAATTGATTCGCCTAATAGTGATTTTAAAGTTGAACAGTGTGCATCTATTGCTCTTGCTCCTAGTAATCCTTTGCAGCAACATTTGGAGAATAGTGAGAGTGAAGTTTTTAGGGAAGAAAGAGATGAGCTTGATGAAATTTTCCTTCGTCAACCTATTCTTAAGCATGATTTACCGGTGGAAGATCTGGGTACAACACCACCACCAAAGGAAGATCCTGTCTTTGATTTAAAACCATTGCCTGATAATCTTAAATATGCTCATATTGATGATAAGAAAATATATCCTGTTATTATTAGTTCTAAGCTTTCAGAGTTTGAAGAAGAAAGGTTATTGGAAATATTGAAGAAACACCGAGGTGCTATTGGCTACACTCTTGATGACTTGAAGGGGATTTCTCCCTCTATTTGCCAACACGCCATTAATATGGAAGATGATGCGAAGCCTGTTGTTGAACCTCAGCGTCGTCTAATTCCTAAGATGAAGGATGTGGTAAGAAATGAGGTATTAAGACTCCTTGAAGCTGGTATTATATATCCTATTGCTGATAGTAGATGGGTTAGTCCTGTGCATTGTGTTCCTAAGAAAGGAGGAATGACTGTTGTGCCTAATGATAATGATGAGCTCATACCTCAAAGAGTAGTTGTAGGGTATAGAATGTGCATTGATTATCGAAAAGTTAATAAGGTTACTAAGAAAGATCATTACCCTTTGCCTTTTATTGATCAAATGTTAGAAAGGTTATCTAAAAATACTCATTTTTGCTTTCTTGATGGTTATTCTGGGTTTTCACAAATTGCTGTTAAAACTAAAGATCAAGAGAAAACCACTTTCACTTGTCCCTATGGAACTTATGCTTATAGGCGTATGCCTTTTGGTTTATGTAATGCTCCTGCTACTTTTCAAAGATGCATGTTGATGTCTACGTTCCCCCTCCTTTCCTGTAGACAGTGTTGGGCCTCCAAGAGCAGAGGTTTGTAGAGCAGCAGCAAGTTTTCCCTTAAGTGGATTACCCAAGGTTTATCGAACTCAGGGAGGAAGAGGTCAAAGATATCCCTCTCATGCAACCCTGCAACCACAAAGCAAGAAGTCTCTTGTGTCCCCAACACACCTACTAGGTGCACTAGTTCGGCGAAGAGATAGTGAAATACAGGTGGTATGAATATATATGAGCAGTAGCAACGGTGCTAGAAAATAGCTTGCTGGCGTGTAGTTGATGGTGGTAGTATTGCAGCAGTAGTAACGCAGTAAACAAGCAGCGATAGCAGTATTTAGGAACAAGGCCTAGGGATTACACTTTCACTAGTGGACACTCTCAACATTGATCACATAACAGAATAGATAAATGCATACTCTACACTTTTGTTGGATGATGAACACATTGCGTAGGATTACACGAACCCTCAATGCCGGAGTTAACAAGCTCCACAATTAATGTTCATATTTTAGTAACCTTATAGTGTAAGATAGATCAAAAGACTAAACCAAGTACTAACATAGCATGCACACTGTCACCTTCATGCATATGTAGGAGGAATAGATCACATCAATACTATCATAGCAATAGTTAACTTCATAATCTACAAGAGATCATAATCATAGCATAAACCAAGTACTAACACGGATGCACACACTGTCACCATTACATCGTGCAGGAGGAATAGACTACTTTAATAACATCACTAGAGTAGCACATAGATGAATTGTGATACAAAACTCATATGAATCTCAATCATGTAAAGCAGCTCATGAGATTATTGTATTGAGGTACATGGGAGAGAGATGAACCACATAGCTACAGGAAGCCCTCAGCCTCGGGGATGGATTACTCCCTCCTCATCATGGAGGCAGCGATGGCGGTGAAGATGGCGGTGAAGACGGCGGTGGAGATGGCTCCGGGGCAATTCCCCGTCAGTGCCGAAACAGAGTTCTGTCCCCCGAATTGGAGTTTCGCGATGGCGGCGGCGCCCCTGGAGTCTTTCTGGAGTTTCGTCAATTGGCTGCGTTTTTAGGTCGAAAGGGTTTTATAGGCGAAGAGGCGGCGGGGGCACAGGGGCGCCACACCATAGGCCGGCGCGGCCAGGGTCTGGCCGCGCCGCCATGTGGTGTGGTGGCCCCAGCCCCTCCCCTCTTCGGTGTTCTGGAGCCTTCCGGGAAAAATAGGAGGTTTGGCGTTGATTTCGTCCAATTCCGAGAATATTGCCCGAACACCTTTCTGGAACCAAAAACAGCAGAAAACAGCAACTGGCCTTTCGGCATCTTGTTAATAGGTTAGTTCCACAAAATGCACGAATATGACATAAAGTGTGCATAAAACATGTAGATAACATCAATAATGTGGCATGGAACATAAGAAATTATCGATACGTTGGAGACGTATCAGCATCCCCAAGCTTAGTTCTGCTCGTCCCGAGCAGGTAAACGATAACAAAGATAATTTCTGGAGTGACATGCCATCATAACCTTGATCATACTATTTGTAAAGCATATGTAGTGAATGCAGCGATCAAAACAATGTATATGACATGAGTAAACAAGTGAATCATATAGCAAAGACTTTTCATGAATAGCACTTTCAAGACAAGCATCAATAAGTCTTGCATAAGAGTTACTCATAAAGCAATAAATTCTTAGTAAAAGGTATTGAAGCAACATAATGGAAGATTAAGTTTCAGCGGTTGCTTTCAACTTGTAACATGTATATCTCATGGATAATTGTCAATGCAAAGCAATATAACAAATGCAATATGCAAATATGTAAGAATCAATGCAAAGTTCACACAAGTGTTTGCTTCTTGAGGTGGAGAGAAATAGGTGAACTGACTCAACATAAAAGTAAAAGAATGGTCCTTCAAAGAGGAAAGCATCGATTGCTATATTTGTGCTAGAGCTTTTATTTTGAAAACATGAAACAATTTTGTCAACGGTAGTAATAAAGCATATGTATCATGTAAATTATATCTTACAAGTTGCAAGCCTCATGCATAGTATACTAATAGTGTCCGCACCTTGTCCTAATCAGCTTGGACTACCGGATCATCACAATGCACATGTTTTAACCAAGTGTCACAATGGGGTACCTCTATGCCGCCTGTACAAAGGTCTAAGGAGAAAGCTCGCATGGATTTCTCGCTATTGATTATTCTCAACTTAGACATCCATACCGGGACAACATAGACAACAGATAATGGACTCCTCTTTTATGCATAAGCATGTAACAACAATTAGTAATTTTCTCATATGAGATTGAGGATATATGTCCAAAACTGAAACTTCCACCATGAATCATGGCTTTAGTTAGCGGCCCAATGTTCTTCTCTAACAATATGCATGCTTAACCATAAGGTGGTAGATCTCTCTTACTTCAGACAAGACGAACATGCATAGCAACTCACATGATATTCAACAAAGAATAGTTGATGGCGTCCCCAGAAACATGGTTATCGCACAACAAGCAACTTAATAAGAGATAAAGTGCATAAGTACATATTCAATACCACAATAGTTTTTAAGCTATTTGTCCCATGAGCTATATATTGTAAAGGTGATGATGGAATTTTAAAGGTAGCACTCAAGCAATTTACTTTGGAATGGCGGAAAATACCATGTAGTAGGTAGGTATGGTGGACACAAATGGCATAGTGGTTGGCTCAAGTATTTTGGATGCATGAGAAGTATTCCCTCTCGATACAAGGTTTAGGCTAGCAAGGCTGTTTGAAGCAAACACAAGCACGAACTAGTACAGCAAAACTCACATAAAAGACATATTACAAGCATTATAAGACTATACATCGTCTTCCTTGTTGTTCAAACACCTCACTAGAAAATATCTAGACTCTAGAGAAACCACTCATGCAAACCAAATTTTAACAAGCTCTATGTATTTCTTCACTAATAGGTGCAAAGTATATGATGCAAGAGCTTAAACAAGAGCACAACAATTGCCAAATATCAAGTTATTCAAGACATCATACCAATTACTACATGTAGCATTTTCCGTTTCCAATCATATAACAATTAACGAAGCAGTTTCAACCTTTGCCATGAAAATTAAAAGCTAAGAACACATGTGTTCATACGAACCAGCGGAGCGTGTCTCTCTCCCACACAAGCATTTATTCAAACAAAAACAAAAACAAAAGCAAACAAACAGACGCTCCAAGTAAAGTACATAAGATGTGATTGAATAAAAATATAGTTTCAAGAGAAGGAACCTGATAATTTATCGATGAAGAAGGGGATGCCTTGGGCATCCCCAAGCTTAGACGCTTGAGTCTTCTTGATATATGCAGGGGTGAACCACCGGGGCATCCCCAAGCTTAGAACTTTCACTCTTCTTGATCATAGTATATCATCCTCCTCTCTTGACCCTTGAAAACTTCCTCCACACCAAACTTAAAGCAAACTCATTAGAGGGTTAGTGCATAATCAAAAACTCACATGTTCAGAGGTGACACAATCATTCTTAACACTTCTGGACATTGCCCAAAGCTACTGGAAGGTAATGGAACAAAGAAATCCACCCAACACAGCGAAAGAAGCAATGCGAAATAAAAGGCAGAATATGTCAAAACAGAACAGTCCGTAAAGACGAATTTTAAAATGGCACCAGACTTGCTCAGATGAAAATGCCCAAATTGAATGAAAGTTGCGTACATATCTGAGGATCACTCACGTAAATTGGCATAATTTTATGAGTTACCTACAGAGAATTTTGCCCAGATTCGTGACAGCAAAGAAATCTGTTTCTGCGCAGTAATCCAAATCTAGTATGAACTTTTCTATCAACGACTTTACTTGGCACAACAAAACACAAAACTAAGATAAGGAGAGGTTGCTACAGTAGTAAACAACTTCCAAGACACAAATATAAAACAAATTACTGTAGCAAAATAGCACATGGGTTATCTCCCAAGAAGTTCTTTCTTTATAGCCATTAAGATGGGCTCAGCAGTTTTAATAATCCATTCGCGGGAAATAGTATTTGAAGCAAAAGAGAGCTTCAAGAGGCAAGTTCAAAACAAATTTAAGTCTAACATGCTTCCTATGAAGAGGAATCTTGTACACAAATGAATTCATGAAGAACAAAGTGACAAGCATAAGAGGATAAAACACGAGTAACTTCAAGATTCTCAACATAAAGAGGGGAAACTTAATATTATTAAGATGCATATAACCATATTTCCCTCTCTCATAATAACTTTCAGTAGCATCATTGATGAAATCCACAATATACCCATCACTTAAAACATTCTTATCATGGTTCATATGCATAGAAGTATCATTAATTTTGGCATAAGGAGAGTTCTTTTCATTAATAGTAATTGGAGCAGGATTATTATCAAGAATTTGAACATGGTAAACAAGTTGCATATTAAGGGAATTGTTTTTGGTAACCCAATCATGACTATGACAAGTTTCATAAGGATAGTTAGAACCTATATCATAGCATTCTTTGTAATGAACATCAGAGATCGGAGGCACAGTGTCATCATAAGAAATAGAATAGTTATCTTTCACAATCGGTTTATCTGTGTCCACACCATTATTGTTATTAGAAGGAGATGTATCAAGAACATAATGACCAGTAGCTAAAGGATTTGCAAACACCTCTTCCCCAAGCTTAGAGCTTTCTATATCATTATGGGAGGAAGCATGGATAACACTGACACTATGGCAATCATTATCATCATCATTTTCAGAATTAATTTCCCAGAGATTTGCAATATCAAAAGTAGTGTGCTCATTCAAATCATGATTGCTAATGTATGTAAAGGGCATAGGAAGATCATCGTATTTAGATTCATTATCACAATAATCATCAGGAGCAACATACTTACGGTTACCTATCGTTATCTCATTCACGCGGGGATATGCTGTTACCTCTTTCTTTTTATTCCCCTTATTCTTCTTCTTCTTCTTCGTTCCCTTCTTCTTCTTCTCCTTCTCCTTTTCCTCGTTCCCTTCTTCAGGAGGGAGAGGCTTGAAGGGTGGCTTGTCCGCATAACCTGATTTACTTTCAGAAACAATAGAAGAAACTTGGGAGGATCCCTCCTTTTCATTAATTAGTTGAAAACACACAGCGGTCCTATCATATTTTGGCAAGGTGTCATCTTCTAAAATATTTTGTATGTAAGTATTTGTATGGCTATTATCAATGCAATAAGAAAAACACCCATGCAGGACATCATCAATATCAAGATCACTCATATGTAACAAAGAGATTTTTCTCGACAGTTCTTCACACCCCAAAAATAAAGTAAGTTCATCATGCTGATTAGGAGTAATTTCATCATCACAATACAAATTTGCAGCACTCATTGGGTTCAAATTATCATTGGAGGAGCATTGAAAATTAAAATGACCCACTTCATGGCAAACTTCACAAATAAAAGGATAAAGGGTACAAACTTTTTTACCAAGATCATCTAAAGCCCTAAACCACTTTCTAGTTTTTTCATTAGCATGATGGATACAATATTCATCTTTGATTTGATTAATTCCACAAGGTCTATGTATTCCACAAAAATTAACATGCTTATAGGAAATAGCATTCTTAGGAGTTTGAGCATGCTTATTGCAATAATTAACAACAATTTCATTCTTCATGCAAGCCTCTTTAAAAGGTTCATGATACTTATCAAAATTCTTTTTAGGCAATTCAAAATGAGAAGCAAAGGCTTTATAAAGATTTGCAGCAACTTGAGAGTCAAGACCATAAGTAGCACTCATATTTCGAAATTTATCGGTATCCATAAAAGCTTCAATGCATTCATAATCATAATTTATACCTGACTCTTTACCTTTGTCGTTCTCCCATCCTTCAGCGTTGTCCTCAATCCGATCAAGAAGATCCCACCTAGCTTCAACCTCCTTGCTTGTGAAAGATCCCTCCGAACACGCGTCCAGATAGTCCTTGTGTTGTCCTGAAAGCCTCGCATAAAAATTATTAACAATAACATTACGGGGGAGCTCATGAATGGGACATTTGAGCATTAGTGATTTCAATCTCCCCCATGCTTGAGAAATACTCTCTCCATCACGAGGATAAAAGTTATAAATATAATTCCTATCAATATGCACTTCATGCGGAGGATAAAATTTAGAATAAAAGAGAGATGCAATTTCCTCCCAACCAAGAGAATGTCTATTCTCCAACAATTTATACCAATGCGCCGCTTTACCAGACAGCGAAACAGAGAATAGCTTCTTCCTCACTTCATCCATAGAGATACCTGCACACTTGAATAACCCGCATAATTCGTGCAAAAACAGTAAATGATCTCTAGGATGGACAGTTCCATCCCCTTTATAGTGATTGTCCATAACACGTTCAATAATTTTCATAGGTATTTTATACGGAATACTTTCAGCAGGTGGATTCAAAATATCAGAAGCATCATTAGAGTTATCGCATATGGGAGATAAAGCATTATCAGAACAAATTTTCTCCCCTAAAGATGGGAAGCTAAAAAGATCACAAAAACTAGCTTCCCCAAGCTTAGACTTCTCCATAGCATTAGCAGTAATTGCATTCATACTAATAACATCGCTACTAACATGCAAATAAGGTTCCATAGGTTTTTTAATTTTCGCATCAAACAATTCTAAATCAGGAAAAAGATTAAAAAGCTCACAATTTTTTTGTTGTTTTCCATTATGCCTAGCTAGTGTAAACAAGAAACAAAAAGATGCAATTGCAGGATCTAAAGGAAATAGCTTCGAGTACTTACAACGGCGAAAATAGCTTAGTAGCCGAGATCCGGAGTGTGAGTACCTTTTACCTTTCCTCCCCGGCAACGGCGCCAGAAAATAGCTTGATGTCTACGTTCCCCCTCCTTTCCTGTAGACAGTGTTGGGCCTCCAAGAAGAGGTTTGTAGAACAGCAAGTTTTCCCTTAAGTGGATTACCCAAGGTTTATCGAACTCGGGGAGGAAGAGGTCAAAGATATCCCTCTCATACCCTGCAACCACAAAGCAAGAAGTCTATTGTGTCCCCAACACACCTAATAGGTGCACTAGTTCGGCGAAGAGATAGTGAAATACAGGTGGTATGAATATATATGAGCAGTAGCAACGGTGCTAGAAAATTGCTGGCGTGTAGTTGATGGTGGTAGTATTGCAGCAGTAGTAACGCAGTAAAACAGTAAACAAGCGATAGCAGTATTTAGGAACAAGGCCTAGGGATTACACTTTCACTAGTGGACACTCTCAACATTGATCACATAACAGAATAGATAAATGCATACTCTACACTTTTGTTGGATGATGAACACATTGCGTAGGATTACACGAACCCTCAATGCCGGAGTTAACAAGCTCCACAATTAATGTTCATATTTTAGTAACCTTATAGTGTAAGATAGATCAAAAGACTAAACCAAGTACTAACATAGCATGCACACTGTCACCTTCATGCATATGTAGGAGGAATAGATCACATCAATACTATCATAGCAATAGTTAACTTCATAATCTACAAGAGATCATAATCATAGCATAAACCAAGTACTAACACGGATGCACACACTGTCACCATTACATCGTGCAGGAGGAATAGACTACTTTAATAACATCACTAGAGTAGCACATAGATGAATTGTGATACAAAACTCATATGAATCTCAATCATGTAAAGCAGCTCATGAGATTATTGTATTGAGGTACATGGAGAGAGATGAACCACATAGCTACAGCGAAGCCCTCAGCCTCGGGGATGGATTACTCCCTCCTCATCATGGAGGCAGCGATGGCGGTGAAGATGGCGGTGAAGACGGCTGTGGAGATGGCTCGGGGGCAATTCTCCGTCCGGAGTGCCGAAACAGAGTTTGTCCCGAATTGGAGTTTCGCGATGGCGGCGCCCCTGGAGTCTTTCTGGAGTTTCGTCAATTGGTACTGCGTTTTTAGGTCGAAAGGGGTTTTATAGGCGAAGAGGCGGCACGGGGGGCACTGGGCGCCACACCCTAGGCCGGCGCGGCCAGGTCTGGCCCGCGCCACCATGTGGTGTGGTGGCCCCCTGGCTCTCCGACTCTTCTTCGGTGTTCTGGAGCCTTCCGGGAAAAATAGGAGGTTTGGCGTTGATTTCGTCCAATTCCGAGAATATTGCCCGAACAGCCTTTCTGGAACCAAAAACAGCAGAAAACAGCAACTGGCCTTTCGGCATCTTGTTAATAGGTTAGTTCCACAAAATGCACGAATATGACATAAAGTGTGCATAAAACATGTAGATAACATCAATAATGTGGCATGGAACATAAGAAATTATCGATACGTTGGAGACGTATCACATGTCTGCTATTTTTCATGGCTTTTGTGAGAGTATTGTAGAGGTATTCATGGACGATTTTTCCGTCTATGGAAATTCTTTTGATAATTGCTTGCGGAACCTTGATAAAGTTTTGCAGAGATGTGAAGAAACTAACCTTGTTCTTAATTGGGAGAAATGCCACTTTATGGTTAATGAAGGAATTGTATTGGGACATAAAATTTCCGAGAGAGGTATTGAAGTTGATAGAGCTAAAGTTGAAGCCATTGAGAAGATGCCCTATCCTAGGGATGTTAAAGGTATTCGTAGTGTTCTTGGTCATGCTGGGTTTTATAGGAGGTTTATTAAAGACTTCTCCAAGATTTCAAAGCCTCTTACTAATCTTCTTCAAAAAGATGTACCTTTTGTTTTTGATGATGATTGTAAGGAAGCTTTTGAAACTCTAAAGAAAGCCTTAACAACTGCTCCTATAGTTGAACCTCCTGATTGGAACTTACCATTTGAAATTATGTGTGATGCTAGTGATTTTGCTGTAGTGTTCTTGGACAGCGAGTAGATAAAAAACTGAATGTTATTCATTATGCTAGTAAAACTCTTGATGCTGCTCAAAGAAATTATGCTACTACTGAAAAGGAATTGTTAGCTGTAGTCTTTGCTTGTGATAAGTTTAGATCTTATATCGTTGATTCAAAAGTTACTATTCATACTGATCATGCTGCAATTAGATACCTTATGACAAAGAAAGATGCTAAGCCAAGGCTTATTAGATGGGTACTTCTTTTGCAAGAATTTGATCTGCATATTGTAGATAGGAAAGGTGCTGATAATCCTGTTGCTGATAATTTGTCTAGATTGGAAAATATTGCTTATGATCTGTTCCTGTTAATGATAGTTTTCCAAATGAACAATTGGCTGTAATAAAGGTGAGTTCGCGAGACAGTCCTTGGTATGCTGATTATGCTAACTTTATTGTTTCCAAGTACTTGCCTCCAACCTTTTCAGCTCAGCAAAGGAGGAAATTCTTTTATGACTTGAGGCATTATTTTTGGGATGACCCACACTTATATAAAGAAGGAGTGGATGGTATTATGCGAAGATGTGTTCCCGAATATGAGCAACAAGAGATATTGAGTAAATGTCATGGGAGTGCTTATGGAGGACATCACGCCGGAGATAGAACCGCGCAAAAGGTTCTACAATCAGGTTTTTATTGGCCAACTCTCTTCAAAGATGCAAGGAAGTTTATTTTATCTTGTGATGAATGTCAAAGGGTTGGTAATATCTCCAGACGCAATGAAATGCCTATGAATTATACTCTTGTTATTGAACCGTTTGATTGTTGGGGATTTGACTTCATGGGACCTTTTCCCTCTTCAGAAGGTAACACTCATATACTTGTTGCTGTTGATTATGTTACTAAATGGGTGGAAGCCATACCTACAAAAAGTGCTGATGGTGAGACCTCTTTAAGAATGCTTTTAGACATTATTTTTCCTAGATTTGGAGTTCCTAGATATATTATGACAGATGGAGGTTCTCATTTTATTCATGGTGGTTTTAGAAAAACTCTTGCTAAATATGGTATTAATCATAGAATTGCTTCCGCTTATCATCCTCAAACTAGTGGGCAAGTAGAACTATCAAATAGAGAAATTAAATCTATCTTGCAAAAGACTGTTAATAAAACTAGAAAGAATTGGGCTAGTAAATTGAAGGAAGCACTATGGGCTTATAGAACTGCTTATAAAAACCCCATGGGAATGTCACCTTATAAAATGGTTTATGGAAAAGCTTGTCATTTACCTTTAGAACTAGAGCACAAAGCTTATTGGGCTGTTAGAGAACTAAACAAAGATCCTAAACTAGCCGGTGATAAGAGGTTGTTGCAATTAAGTTCTCTAGATGAATGGAGAAGTGAAGCTTATGAAAATGCTAAACTCTTTAAAGAGAAAGTTAAGAAATGGCATGATAGAAGGATTATCAAAAGAGAGTTTAATATTGGGGATAAAGTCCTATTGTATCGGTCTCGTCTCAGATTCTTTGCAGGGAAATTACTCTCGAAATGGGAAGGACCATATGTTGTTGAGGAGGTGTATCGTTCAGGAGCAATTAAAATTAGTTCTCTCCAAGGCAATGCCACGCAAGTGGTGAATGGACAAAGACTCAAGCATTATATCTCAGGTGATTCTTATAATGTAGATGTTGATGTTATTCGAGTGGAAACACCGGAGGCTTTCATCAAAGGTCAAATTGACAGTCCGCCAGAACTCGACTTTGAATAGGTAACAGTACAGGTAATAAAAAGTTCGCGATTTACTTTCCGAACAATGTTTTTGCTGTTTTTGGAAAATATGAAAAATTACGAGATCGAAACGGAGTGGAGGAGACGCACGAGGGCGTGCCCCCATAGGCCGGCGCGGCCGGTGATACGTCTCCAACGTATCGATAATTTCTTGTGTTCCATGCCACATTATTGATGTTATCTACATGTTTTATGCACACTTTATGTCATATTCGTGCATTTTTGGAACTAACCTATTAACAAGATGCCGAAGTGCCGATTCTGTTTTCTGCTGTTTTTGGTTTCAGAAATCCTAGTAAAGAAATATTCTCGGAATTGGACGAATAAAAGCCCAGAGGCCTATTTTCTCACGAAGCTTCCAGAAGACCGAAGAGAGACGAAGAGGGGCCACGGGGTGGCCAAACCCTAGGGCGGCGCGGCCCCACCCCTGGCCGCGCCGGCCTATGGTGCGGGCCCCCCGTGCCGCCTCTTGACTTGCCCTTCCGCCTACTTAAAGCCTCCGTGACGAAACCCCCAGTACCGAGAGCCACGATACGGAAAACCTTACTGAGACGCCGTCGCCGATCCCATCTCGGGGGATCCAGGAGATCGCCTCCGGCCCGCCGAGAGGGGAATCATCTCCCGGAGGACTCTACACCGCCATGGTCGCCTCCGGAGTGATGAGTGAGTAGTCTACCCCTGGACTATGGGTCCATAGCAGTAGCTAGATGGTTGTCTTCTCCCCATTGTGCTATCATTGTCGGATCTTGTGAGCTGCCTATCATGATCAAGATCATCTATATGTAATTCTATATGTTGCGTTTGTTGGGATCCGATGAATAGAGAATACTTGTTATGTTGATTATCAAAGTTATGCTTATGTTATTTATGATCTTGCATGCTCTCCGTTATTAGTAGATGCTCTGGCCAAGTAGATGCTTTTAACTCCAAGAGGGAGTACTTATGCTCGATAGTGGGTTCATGCCTGCATTGGGACAGTGACAGAAAGTTCTAAGGTTGTGTTGTGCTGTTGCCACTAGGGATAAAACATTAGTGCTATGTTCAAGGATGTAGTCACTAGTTACATTACGCACCATACTTAATGCAATTGTCTGTTGCTTTGCAACTTAATACTGGAGGGGTTCGGATGATAACCTGAAGGTGGACTTTTTAGGCATAGATGCAGTTGGATGGCGGTCTATGTACTTTGTCGTAATGCCCAATTAAATCTCACTATACTCATCATGATATGTATGTGCATTGTCATGCTCTCTTTATTTGTCAATTGCCCAACTGTAATTTGTTCACCCAACATCTTTTCGTCTTATGGGAGAGACACCTCTAGTGAACTGTGGACCCGGTCCAATTCTCTTTACTGAAATACAATCTTGCAATACTTGTTTCTGTTTTCTGCAAACAATCATCTTCCACACAATACGGTTAATCCTTTGTTACAGCAAGCCGGTGAGATTGACAACCTCACTGTTTCGTTGGGGCAAAGTACTTTGGTTGTGTTGTGCAGGTTCCACGTTGGTGCCGGAATCTCTGGTGTTGCGCCGCACTACATCCCGCCGCCATCAACCTTCAACGTGCTTCTTGGCTCCTCCTGGTTCGATAAACCTTGGTTTCTTTCTGAGGGAAAACTTGCTGCTGTGCGCATCATACCTTCCTCTTGGGGTTGCCCAACGAACGTGTGAAATACACGCCATCAAGCATATTTTCTGGCGCCGTTGCCGGGGAGATCAAGACACGCTGCAAGGGGAGTCTCCACTTCTCAATCTCTTTACTTTGTTTTTGTCTTGCTTTATTTTATTTACTACTTTGTTTGCTGCACTAAATCAAAATACAAAAAAATTAGTTGCTAGTTTTACTTTATTTGCTATCTTGTTTGCTATATCAAAAACACAAAAAAATTAGTTTACTTGCATTTACTTTATCTAGTTTGTTTTTTTACTGTTGCTAAAATGGCCAACGCTGAAAATACTAAGTTGTGTGACTTCACAACCACAAATAATAATGATTTCTTATGCACACCTATTGCTCCACCTGCTACTACAGCAGAATTCTTTGAAATTAAACCTGCTTTACTGAATCTTGTTATGCGAGAGCAATTTTCTGGTGTTAGTTCTGATGATGCTGCTGCCCATCTTAATAATTTTGTTGAACTATGTGAAATGCAAAAATATAAAGATGTAGATGGTGATATTATTAAACTAAAATTGTTTCCTTTCTCATTAAGAGGAAAAGCTAAAGATTGGTTGCTATCTCTGCCTAAGAATAGTATTGATTCATGGACTAAATGCAAGGATGCTTTTATTGGTAGATATTATCCCCCTGCTAAAATTATATCTTTGAGGAGTAGCATAATGAATTTTAAACAATTAGATACTGAACATGTTGCTCAAGCTTGGGAAAGAATGAAATCTCTGGTTAAAAATTGCCCAACCCATGGACTGACTACTTGGATGATCATCCAAACCTTCTATGCAGGACTAAATTTTTCTTCGCGGAATTTATTGGATTCAGCTGCTGGAGGTACCTTTATGTCCATCACTCTTGGTGAAGCAACAAAGCTTCTTGATAATATGATGATCAACTACTCTGAATGGCACACGGAAAGAGCTCCACAAGGTAAGAAGGTAAATTCTGTCGAAGAAACCTCTTCCTTGAGTGATAAGATTGATGCTATTATGTCTATGCTTGTGAATGATAGGACTAATATTGATCCTAATAATGTTCCATTAGCTTCATTGGTTGCACAAGAAGAACATGTTGATGTAAACTTCATTAAAAATAATAATTTCAACAACAATGCTTACCGGAACAATTCTAGTAACAACTATAGGCCATATCCTTATAATAATGGCAACGGCTATGGTAATTCTTATGGGAATTCTTACAACAATAATAGGAGTTCACCCCCTGGACTTGAAGCCATGCTTAAAGAATTTATTAGTACACAAACTGCTTTTAACAAATCTGTTGAAGAAAAGCTTGGGAAAATTGATATACTTGCTTCTAAAGTCGATAGTCTTGCTGCTGATGTTGATCTTTTGAAATCAAAAGTTTTGCCTAATGAGAATCATCATAATAAAATTGTTACTACAGCAAATTCCATTCAAGTTAGAATTAATGAGAATATAAGATTAATGGCTGAACTGCGTGCTAGGTGGGATAGAGAAGAAAATGAAAAACTAGCTAAAGAGAAGAATATAGCTAAAGTTTGGACTATTACCACCACTAGTAATGCTAATGCTACACATGTTGCTGCACCTCCTACTAATACTAATAAAAGAATTGGTGTTAGCAATGTTTCCACTTCTAATGCAAAGCGCGAAACCGCCTGAAACTGCTAAAACTGCTGAAACTGCCTGTGATAAAACTGCTGAAATTTTTTCCAACATTGGGGATGATGATCCCATTGCTTTAGATTATAATGGTTTGAATTTTGATGATTGCCACATCTCTGAAGTTATAAAGTTCTTGCAAAAACTTGCTAAAAGTCCTAATGCTAGTGCTATAAATTTGGCTTTCACGCATCATATTACAAATGCTCTCATAAAAGCTAGAGAAGAGAAACTAGAGCGCGAAGCCTCTATTCCTAAAAAGCTAGAAGATGGTTGGGAGCCCATCATTAAAATGAAGGTTAAAGATTTTGATTGTAATGCTTTATGTGATCTTGGTGCAAGTATTTCTGTTATGCCTAAGAAAATTTATAATATGCTTGACTTGCCACCGCTGAAAAATTGTTATTTGGATGTTAATCTTGCTGATCATTCTACAAAGAAACCTTTGGGTAAAGTTGATAATGTTCGCATTACCGTTAACAATAATCTTGTTCCCGTTGATTTTGTTGTCTTGGATATCGAATGCAATGCATCTTGTCCCATTATATTGGGAAGACCTTTTCTTCGAACTGTTGGTGCTATTATTGATATGAGGGAAGGTAATATAAAATATCAATTTCCTCTCAAGAAAGGTATGGAACACTTCCCTAGAAAGAGAATAAAGGTACCTTATGATTCTATTATTAGAACAAATTATGATGTTGATGCTTCATCTCTTGATAATACTTGATACACACTTTCTGCGCCTAGCTGAAAGGCGTTAAAGAAAAGCGCTTATGGGAGACAACCCATGTTTTTACCTACAGTACTTTGTTTTTATTTTGTGTCTTGGAAGTTGTTTACTACTGTAGCAACCTCTCCTTATCTTAGTTTTGAGTTTTGTTGTGCCAAGTTAAGCCGTTGATAGAAAAGTAAGTACTAGATTTGGATTACTGCGCAGTTCCAGATTTCTTTGCTGTCACGAATCTGGGTCTACCTCCCTGTAGGTAGCTCAGAAAATTAAGCCAATTTACGAGCATGATCCTCAGATATGTACGCAACTTTCATTCAATTTGAGCATTTTCGTTTGAGCAAGTCTGGTGCCATTTTAAAATTCGTCAATACGAACTGTTCTGTTTTGACAGATTCTGCCTTTTATTTCGCATTGCCTCTTTTGCTATGTTGGATGAATTTCTTTGATCCACTAATGTCCAGTAGCATTATGCAATGTCCAGAAGTGTTAAGAATGATTGTGTCACCTCTGAATATGTCAATTTATATTGTGCACTAACCCTCTAATGAGTTGTTTCGAGTTTGGTGTGGAGGAAGTTTTCAAGGATCAAGAGAGGAGTATGATGCAACATGATCAAGGAGAGTGAAAGCTCTAAGCTTGGGGATGCACCCGGTGGTTCACCCCTGCATATATTAAGAAGACTCAAGCGTCTAAGCTTGGGGATGCCCAAGGCATCCTTCTTCATCGACAAATTATCAGGTTCCTCCCCTGAAACTATATTTTTATTCGGCCACATCTTATGTGCTTTTTCTTGGAGCGTCGGTTTGTTTTTGTTTTTGTTTTGTTTGAATAAAATGGATCCTAGCATTCACTTTATGGGAGAGATACACGCTCCGCTGTAGCATATGGACAAATATGTCCTTGGTTTCTACTCATAGTATTCATGGCGAAGTTTCTTCTTCGTTAAATTGTTATATGGTTGGAATTGGAAAATGATACATGTAGTAATTGCTATAAATGTCTTGGGTAATGTGATACTTGGCAATTGTTGTGCTCATGTTTAAGCTCTTGCATCATATGCTTTGCACCCATTAATGAAGAAATACATAGAGCATGCTAAAATTTGGTTTGCATATTTGGTTTCTCTAAGGTCTAGATAATTTCTAGTATTGAGTTTGAACAACAAGGAAGACGGTGTAGAGTCTTATAATGTTTTCAATATGTCTTTTATGTGAGTTTTGCTGCACCGGTTCATCCTTGTGTTTGTTTCAAATAACCTTGCTAGCCTAAACCTTGTATCGAGAGGGAATACTTCTCATGCATCCAAAATACTTGAGCCAACCACTATGCCATTTGTGTCCACCATACCTACCTACTACATGGTATTTTCCGCCATTCCAAAGTAAATTGCTTGAGTGCTACCTTTAAAATTCCATCATTTACCTTTGCAATATATAGCTCATGGGACAAATAGCTTAAAAACTATTGTGGTATTGAATATGTAATTATGCACTTTATCTCTTATTAAGTTGCTTGTTGTGCGATAACCATGTTTACTGGGGAACGCCATCAACTCATTGTTGAATTTCATGTGAGTTGCTATGCATGTTCGTCTTGTCTGAAGTAAGGGCGATCTACACTGAGTTGAATGGTTTGAGCATGCATATTGTGAGAGAAGAACATTGGGCCGCTAACTAAAGCCATGATTCATGGTGGAAGTTTCAGTTTTGGACAAATATCCTCAAATCTCTAATGAGAAAAGAATTAATTGTTGTCAAATGCTTAAAGCATTAAAAGAGGAGTCCATTATCTGTTGTCTATGTTGCGGTATGGATGTCTAAGTTGAGAATAATCAAAAGCGAGAAATCCAAATGCGAGCTTTCTCCTTAGACCTTTGTACAGGCGGCATAGAGGTACCCCTTTGTGAAACTTGGTTAAAGCATATGTATTGCGGTGATAATCCAGGTAGTCCAAGCTAATTAGGACAAGGTGCGGACACTATTAGTACACTATGCATGAGGCTTGCAACTTATAAGATATAATTTACATGATGCATATGCTTTATTACTACCGTTGACAAAATTGTTTCATGTTTTCAAAATCAAAGCTCTAGCACAAATATAGCAATCGATGCTTTTCCTTTATGAGGACCATTCTTTTACTTTCAATGTTGAGTCAGTTCACCTATTTCTCTCTACCTCAAGAAGCAAACACTTGTGTGAACTGTGCATTGATTCCTACATACTTGCTTATTGCACTTATTATATTACTCTATGTTGACAATATCCATGAGATATACATGTTACAAGTTGAAAGCAACGCTGAAACTTAATCTTCTTTTGTGTTGCTTCAATACCTTTACTTTGAATTATTGCTTTATGAGTTAACTCTTATGCAAGACTTATTGATGCTTGTCTTGAAGTGCTATTCATGAAAAGTCTTTGCTTTATGATTCACTTGTTTACTCATGTCATACACATTGTTTTGATCGCTGCATTCACTACATATGCTTTACAAATAGTATGATCAAGATTATGATGGCATGTCACTCCAGAAATTATCTTTGTTATCGTTTTACCTGCTCGGGACGAGCAGAACTAGCTTGGGGATGCTGATACGTCTCCAACGTATCGATAATTTCTTGTGTTCCATGCCACATTATTGATGTTATCTACATGTTTTATGCACACTTTATGTCATATTCGTGCATTTCCTGAACTAACCTATTAACAAGATGCCGAAGTGCCAGTTGCTGTTTTCTGCTTTTTGGTTTCAGAAATCCTAGTAAAGAAATATTCTCGGAATTGGACGAAATAAAAGCCCAGAGCCTATTTCTCACGAAGCTTCCAGAAGACCGAAGACGAGACGAAGAGGGGCCACGGGGTGGCCAAACCCTAGGGCGCGCCCACCCCCTGGCGCGCCGGCCTATGGTGCGGGCCCCCCGTGCCGCCTCTTGACTTGCCCTTCCGCCTACTTAAAGCCTCCGTGACGAAACCCCGTACCGAGAGCCACGATACGGAAAACCTTCGAGACGCCGTCGCCGCCGATCCCATCTCGGGATCCAGGAGATCGCCTCCGGCACCTTGGCGGGGAATCATCTCCCGGAGGACTCTACACCGCCATGGTCGCCTCCGGAGTGATGAGTGAGTAGTCTACCCCTGGACTATGGGTCCATAGCAGTAGCTAGATGGTTGTCTTCTCCCCATTGTGCTATCATTGTCGGATCTTGTGAGCTGCCTATCATGATCAAGATCATCTATATGTAATTCTATATGTTGCGTTTGTTGGGATCCGATGAATAGAGAATACTTGTTATGTTGATTATCAAAGTTATGCTTATGTGCTATTTATGATCTTGCATGCTCTCCGTTATTAGTAGATGCTCTGGCCAAGTAGATGCTTTTAACTCCAAGAGGGAGTACTTATGCTCGATAGTGGGTTCATGCCTGCATTGACACCTGGGACAGTGACAGAAAGTTCTAAGGTTGTGTTGTGTTGTTGCCACTAGGGATAAAACATTAGTGCTATGTTCAAGGATGTAGTCACTAGTTACATTACGCACCATACTTAATGCAATTGTCTGTTGCTTTGCAACTTAATACCGGAGGGGTTCGGATGATAACCGAAGGTGGACTTTTTAGGCATAGATGCAGTTGGATGGCGGTCTATGTACTTTGTCGTAATGCCCAATTAAATCTCACTATACTCATCATGATATGTATGTGCATTGTCATGCTCTCTTTATTTGTCAATTGCCCAACTGTAATTTGTTCACCCAACATGCTGTTCGTCTTATGGGAGAGACACCTCTAGTGAACTGTGGACCCCGGTCCAATTCTCTTTCTGAAATAATCTACTGCAATACTTGTTTCTGTTTTCTCGCAAACAATCATCTTCCACACAATACGGTTAATCCTTTGTTACAGCAAGCCGGTGAGATTGACAACCTCACTGTTTCGTTGGGGCAAAGTACTTTGGTTGTGTTGTGCAGGTTCCACGTTGGCCGGAATCTGGTGGTGCCGCACTACATCCCGCCGCCATCAACCTTCAACGTGCTTCTTGGCTCCTCCTGGTTCGATAAACCTTGGTTTCTTTCTGAGGGAAAACTTGCTGCTGTGCGCATCATACCTTCCTCTTGGGGTTGCCCAACGAACGTGTGAAATACACGCCATCACCAGGCCTTGGCCCGCGCTGCCCTATGAGCTGGCCGCCTCGTCGCCCCTTTCCGACTCTGGTTCGACCTGGTACTTTCCGTTTGTCATAAAAATTCCTGCTATATAATCCCGGACCCTGAAGGTCCGTATATCGTTTTCTCGACGTATTTTGTTTCGAGCTGTTTCTCAGGATCTATTTTCAATCTAGGAGCACCATGGCCTCCGACAACAAGGGCAAAGGGCCTTCGAAGGAAGAAGTGAAAAGGGTGTCGTCAAAACAAGAGCAACAAGCTGTTGGGAGTAAGCAAATCTTGGTGGGATCTGTTGACACTCGACGTTCTTTCTCTCATAACTTGCAGGGACCCTTACCACCTGCTCTTGGCCTCGACTCTTTCCCTGTGTTGGAAGAAGCTCTACGGACTACCGATGAGTTTTGTGGTCAATATCGGGCTCTAAGAAGAGAAGTGGAGATACTCCAGGAGGAGAATTACCGACTCCGTAGAATGCTGGAATATTACTCGATACCCATCACAAGGTCGCCACCGCCAACTTCAGATAACAATGAATCTCTTCGAGTCTTAGTGCAGAATTGCCAAGCTGAGAAACTGAAGCTGAAGGAGATCTGTAAGAAGCGCGGGAGGAATTCATCACCACCATCGCCAAAGGAGTAATTCATCATCGGTATTGGCATCCCCTTGGTTTGTTCCAAGCTTGGGGGAGTGCCGCGGTATCACATCATCACTACCTTTTACTTTTTACTATCAAGTAGTGTCATATCATGAGTAGGGAAGTTATCATATAAGATGGGTTGCAGTGTGGAAGTATCTCTCCTTTAGTTGGTTGTCTATGTATCCCTTGGTGTGAGTTATCGTTATGAAATATTAATGAGAAGTCTTATCATTTACATATTGCACACCTTATTTTAGTTTGCAATTTCTATTATATGATTGATCTTGATTTTAGTATTGGTACCACTTTGGGAGCATTGAGTAAATCTATTTGGTTTTGGCAAACTTAGCATTGGTCAATAGCAACAACACCTTGAGGTTTAAGTAGAAAAGAGAAATATATATAGTTGTTTCATTGTCTTCCTTTCTTGTTAGCTCATAGCTTATTATTCTGAAGTTAAAATTGTTTGTGCTTACAAGAAAGATGCATGATTGTTTCTATCACATGTATATTCGTTTGTTTCCCTCAACTTTTGTGCTTGCTAATTAACCTTGCTAGCCAAAGACCTGTACTGAGAGGGAATGCTTCTCGTGCATCCAAACCTCAACCCAAACCTATGCCATTTGTGTCCACCATATCTACCTACTACATGGTATTTCTCCGCCATTCCAAAGTAAATTGCTTGAGTGATACCTTTAAAATTTCTATCCTTTACCTCTGCAATATATAGCTCATGGGACAAATAGCTTAAAAACTATCGTGGTGAAGAATATGTACTTATGTGTCTTATTTCTTAGTAAGTTGCTTGTTGAGCGGTAACCATGTTTTCTGGGGACGCCATCAACTCTTTTACCTTTGTTGAATATCATGTGAGTTGCTATGCATGTTCGTCTTGTCTGAAGTAAGGGCGGTTTTCACAATCAAATGGTTTGAGTATGCATACTGTTAGAGAAGAACATTGGGCTGCTAACTAAAGCCATGATTCATGGTGGAAGTTTCAGTTTGGACAGCTAATCCTCAATCTCTTATGAGAATAATAATTGTTGTTGAATGCTTATGCATTAAAGAGGAGTCCATTATCTGTTGTCTATGTTGTCCCGGTATGGATGTCTAAGTTGAGAATAATCAAAAGCGAGAAATCCAATGCGAGCTTTCTCCTTAGACCTTTGTACAGGCGGCATAGAGGTACCCCTTTGTGACACTTGGTTGAAACATATGCTATGCAATGATAATCTGTGTTAATCCAAGCTAATTAGGATAAGGTGCGAGCACTATTAGTATACTATGCATGAGGCTTGCAACTTATAAGATGTCTTATACATAACACATATGCTTTATTACTACCGTTGACAAAATTGTTTCTTGTTTTCAAAATGAAAAGCTCTAGCACAAAAATAGTAATCCATGCTTCCCTCTGCGAAGGGCCTGTCTCTTACTTTATGTTGAGTCAGTAAACCTATTTCCCTCCATCTTAAGCAAGCATTTGAGTTGTTGTGATCAAACCATTATATTGTGATTTACTTCATCATGTCTTTTACTCTTCCTTGTTTAGTACAAGTTTTATCTGAATGAATATAGCTTTGAAAGTTATCAATAATTACTATGATTGAGTATGCAAGTTTACCATAAGCTTTAATATGAAAGCGCTGCTCATAGATAAGTATAATCTGTTAACGTTCTCTGACCAAGAACAAAGTTTGCCATCACCAACTATGATTTCTTATGCACCTTTATTTGTGATTACCTTATACTTGTTTCAAGTTGAGTTATATGAGGAAGTTGTTCACTAGAATGTCTTGTGTGAATGAATATGATGCTTCTTGTCCGTATTTGATTTATCGACTCTTCACTCCATAAACATGTGGTCCTGTTTATCGAGTTCAGTTTCGCTTGGGGACAAGCGAAGTCTAAGCTTGGGGGGAGTTGATACGTCCAATTTGCATCACTATTTTATATCATAATTTGTTGTTATTCATTGATATATTTCATATTTGGAAATGATACTTATGTTATTTCATCTATTTTGCATGTTTATGATTATTTGGGGATCGCGCACCGGAGCAGGATTCTTGGAAAAAGCACCGCCAGAATGCAATATTTCGGAAGATCAACAGTTGACGGAAATTATACGAAAAATCCTATTTTTCAGATGACGAAGGGAGCAGAAGGGGGGCGAGGGGACCGAGTGGGCCCACCTCATAGGCCGGCGCGGCCCAAGGCCTGGCGCGCCGCCTGTGTGAGGGGGCCCAGACCCTCTCGCCTCCTTTTCTTCGCGTACGTCTTCGTCCCAAAAACCTAAGCTCCGGAGGGTACATCGCGAAGAGCCACAGGCGCCTCTGCGGGGGGCGAGAACTGAGAGAAAAGAACTCTCGGCAGGCTGAGATCCGCGAGGAAATTCCTCCAGGAAGAAATCGACGCCATCGTCACGTCATCGAGCTGGACATCATCTCCATCACCATCATCATCACCTTCATCATCATCCGCCGTCTCCACCGCTGCACCTCGTCACCGCTGTAACAATTTGGGTTTGATCTTGATTGTTTGATAGGGAAACTCTCCGGTGTTGATTTCTACTTGTTATTGATGCTATTGAGTGAAACCATTGAACCAAGGTTTATGTTCAGATTGTTATTCATCATCATATCACCTCTGATCATGTTCCATATGATGTCTCGTGAGTAGTTCGTTTAGTTCTTGAGGACATGGGTGAAGTCTAAATGTTAGTAGTGAAGTATGGTTGAGTAATATTCAATGTTATGATATTTAAGTTGTGGTGTTATTCTTCTAGTGGTGTCGTGTGAACGTCGACTACACGACACTTCACCTTTATGGGCCTAGGGGAATGCATCTTGTACTCGTTTGCCAATTGCGGGGTTGCCGGAGTGACAGAAACCTGGCCCCCGTTGGTATATCGATGCAGGAGGGATAGCAGGATCTCAGAGTTTAAGGCTGTGGTTAGATTTATCTTAATTACTTTCTTGTAGTTGCGGATGCTTGCAAGGGGTATAATCACAAGTATGTATTAGTCCTAGGAAGGGCGGTACATTAGCATAGGTTCACCCACACAACACTTATCAAAACAATGAAGATTAATTAGCCGTATGTAGCGAAAGCACTAGACTAAAATCCCGTGTGTCCTCGAGAACGTTTGGTCATTATAAGTAAACAAACCGGCTTGTCCTTTGTGCTAAAAAGGATTGGGCCACTCGCTGCAATTATTACTCTCGCACTTTACTTACTCGTACTTTATTCATCTGTTACATCAAAACCCCTGAATACTTGTCCTGTGAGCATTTACAGTGAATCCTTCATCGAAACTGCTTGTCAACACCTTCTGCTCCTCGTTGAGATCGACATTCTTACTTATCGAAGATACTACGATACACCCCCTATACTTGTGGGTCATCATGCCGCTTGAGCGGTGTGTTCCAAGGAGGACGATGTCCTTCTCGCGCTCGTCATTGTCCACCAGAATCCTTCTCGTTCTCCTTGTGATGACGGCTTCGACAATTAGATTAGATTAGATTTAGTCAAGTTCATTCATATTTATGGTATATGATAAAATTCTAAATTTCAGTTCAATTTAGAGTTTTATATAAGCCCTTTGAGAAACCCCGCTTAGCAGAGCCCACCCCACACGCACCCCTTACACACACTCTCTGGCGGTTGCCATCAAGGTGCGCGGTGCTGCCGTGTCCACATCTCCGTCGGACATGATGCCTCCGCAACCCTAGCTTAGAACATTTGCTAGTGTCCTCAAACTGGTCAAACCCTCAAATTAACTGTTTTTTTAGGGTTGAGGCCAAAAGTTGGCGCGGGACAGAACCCTCAAACCCATAAACCCTAAAAAAAATTGAAGGCCCAACCCTCATTTTCCATCCCAACCTGCACAAACATAGGCTGAGAGGCAAAATACACAGTGCCCTTCATCTGGTCAAGGACGCGTCACGGGAGGGAAATTTCCCTCAACCGCTCCTCCTTCCCTGCGCCCCGCCGACCCTCGTCCGCACGCCGCCGGCCATGGAGGCCCGCCGGCCCCCGCCCCGCCGCTGAATCCCGCGCCCGGCTGCTGCTCAAGCGGCCCCGCGCCGCCGCCTCCCGCCCCTGCGCAGCCGCCTCCTGCCCCGGCCCCGAGCGCCGCCGTGGTGGCCGGTATGGTGGCCTTCACGCACGTCGGCGTGAATAGGAGGCGGGCGCACATCGTCATAGGCCCCGTCGCCATCTCCCCCGCCCCGGCCCCGAGCGCGCCCGCCCCGAAGAGGAACAAGTCGGCCAGCTTGGGGCCAAAGAAGGCCCGAGCAAAGAAGCCGGCCAGCCGCAAGAAGGCCGCTCCTCCGCCCGTGTCCGTCCCTCCATCGCCAAGCGCCAATGAGGTGCTCGACGAAATGTTGGCCCCAACTGCTTCTTACATGGGACGGCTCAACGATGCCGAGGTGAACATTGGGGCTCCTCCCCTCGATTTGTTCGACTTTGAAAGTGAGGAGGAAGAGGGGGAGGAGGCGAGTGCGGAGGATGAAGAGTGGTCGAGATCAATGAGGCGGCGTTCCAAGCCGCTCAAGAGGAAGAGGGTGCTCGCCGGCCCATAATCCGATAGTCGAACTACACCGAGGTTGAAGATGTTCTTTTGGTTCGTTCTTGGTCCGAAGTTGGGATGTATGCGGTTCATGGCACGGATCAAACCGGGAAATGCTATTGGCAACGGATGTGGTTCATGCCTATTTTTACATTATGCACGGTTGTGATCATGCTATGCTTCCGGTTATGCATATTGTAGGAGACATATGATGACTTGCGGTACAAGGACATGGCCGGTTCCAAGGGAAAACATTTTCCCTTCAAGCATTGTTGGGCATTGCTTAAAGATCTTGACAAGTGGAAAGTAAGGGATCAAGAATCTAACCCCAAGAAATCGGATATGCTCAATATGGAAGATAGTAAGGTTGAAGGAAGGAACCATGGCAAACCCGAGGAATCCAAGAAGGCCAAGGAAAGGATGAAGTTGGAAGCGGATGCATCAAGCTTGAAGGACAAGCTTGATAAAATGATCAAGACAAAAGAGACATTGACATTGAAGGCATTGGAGACAAAACTCCTTATCACCGAGAGAAAGAAAGAGGTGAAGCTTGTAAAGTTGGAAGCTAGGCGGGAAGATGCCAATCGGAAGACCGAAATGGAGGAGAGGATGATCAAGCTCAAGGAAGCAAAGGCATGGAAAGAGATCATGGCCGAGGAGAAGGAGCACATGATGATGTCTTAAAAGGACATGGATGAAGACCAATTGGCGTGGTGGAAGGAGACCAAGGCGGACATCGCGGAGAGGAAGAGGCTACTGCGTTGTGGTGGTGCGTTGTCTACTCTCCGAGGTGAGTCTCCGATAAGTTGTGGTGGCGACGGAGGTGTGGACAACTTCGTTTGAGTCACCGATGTGGTGGTGATGATGATCTTTTGCAAGGACAAAATGTTGATTATGTGATGTAAAACTATGAACCATACATCATTTGTAATCATTTGCAAGTTTGTTTCATGATATGTGTGTTTCATGATTGTGTTTTGCTAATATCCATTTGCAAATATTGTATGTTGCTGTTGTTTTTTTAGAAAATCCTGTTTTCATGGTTTGAAGACCAACCGTATTCTATTTTGAGGTTGGGTTTGAGGACACTGATCTGCGCCGGCCGTTTTAGGTCTTTAAATTCTTATTTTCTCGATCCTTAAATTGGCTTTAAGGTTTACCAGTTTAAGAGCATGCTAATGATGCTCTTGGCCGGTACTACTCCGTTTCCCAGCACCAAACCCCGACCCTGCGCGCGGCGTGATCATGGCGCACGGCGCGCGCGCCGCATGCGCGTGCCGTGGGCAGGCACGGTCGGCCGATTGGACGCCATGTCAGTAGTATGTAGCTTTCCGAGTCGGTATTCCACCACGAACGTGTCATGCATGTGTGCGGGACTGCGGGCGCCAGGGCGCGCGTGATATTTTTGCTCCTGGAAAGAAAAAAAGGAAACATCAAAGGAAGATGTGAGGCCTGAGGCGATGGATTTAACCGCCCAAAAGCTTCCTCCCCTGCTCTGCCATTGCTAGTGCCTTTTCTGTGTTCAACTGCGCCTCCGCCTCAGACAACACTTTTTCCCTGGCTGCCCAGCCCCAGCGGATCCAAGATTTGGTGTGATCGGTGATCATCATAACCAACGGTTGATTTGGCCAGCCCAACGACCGGTTAGCCAAATGATAGCTCATTAGCTCTCATGTGTCTCAAACGTATAACTAATTCAGCTCAAAGCATGTGTACTACCTCTATCCCTATTTAATCGACGCCTGAGATACACGTACATAAGCTACTTTATCTATACAGCGTGCATCAATTTAATCCGAACGGAGGGAGTACATATATATTTGTAAGAGCCTATGTTCCGAAAAAAAAAAGCTCACACGTTGCGATCGTATCCACCCGATCTTTTCCTCCCAACGGAAGAGAAACACCTGAGGGTGTGTTTGGTAGGTCGGTTCACCACAGATAGTCTTTCTCAGCTGAGATATTCCCACCCTATACAAGTTGGGCTCAGAATTTGCCATGTGTTTGGTGGGTCGGCTGGGTTCAACCATGCTGGGCCAAGAAAGTGTTTGGTGCTCACGAATGGGTTCAACCATGCTGAGATCATATTTTTACACAAAAGCCCCTGAAAAGAAAACAAAAAAGCAATCGAATCCCTGTACGTAAAAAATCAAAAGCAATCGGGTCCCTTGGCCGTGGCAGAGCTGGGCCTCGCCGTGGCCGGAGCTGGCCCTTGGCCGTGGCAGAGCTGGCGGCGCTGGCCCTTGGCCGTGGCAGAGCTGGGCCTCGCCATGGCCGGAGCTCGCCCGTCTCGAGGCCGGAGCTGGGGAGGCAGCGCGCGGAGTTGGGGAGGCGGCGTGCAGGCCGGAGTTGGGGAGGCGGCGCGCAGGCCGGCGTCGTGGAGGCGGTGCAGGCCGTGGAGGCGCGCGTGCGCTCGGGTGTGGAGGCGGCGTGGAGGCCCTGGCGGCGGTGCGGCCCTGGCAGTGCCTCGTCGGAGGCGGTGCAGGAGGCGTGCAGGCGATGCGCTGGGCGCCGAGGCGGTGCAGCCCGGAGGCAGCTCGCGCAGGCCGGCGAGGGAGGCCGGGAGGCGGCGGCAGAAGGCGCTCAGCGCGTAGGAGAGAATGAGGTCGATGAGAGCGTTGACCGGGTGAGGCGTCGGGCGTGGGTCTCCGTCCGGGAGGATTTTCCGGGCGAGGTCAGCCCTGCCCACCTGCGAAGCTCGATTTGAGCTTCTCTACCGGGCAGGCTGAGAGCCCTTTTCGTGCGAGGTGGGCACTGCCCAGTTCGCCCGATCCGACCTAACAAACACCGGATGGCCCAAAATTCTCGGTTGGGAGGAGATTTTCTGGGTAGAACCGACCTACCAAACACACCCTGAGCCTCGTAGAGAGATAACACTTGCAAGTTGCGCACGAAGGCCATATCAGCCAGCGGGATCATTCCATTACCCATCGTTCTCTGAAGAGAAAGTAGTGACGGCTGCACTAGCTCACTCGCTAGCTTTTCATGGAATCCACATCTTCTATCACACTGGATTCCATCAATCCGTCTAGTTCAAACACCTAACAGGGGAAAAATAGGGTTTCCCCTCCCGGGCCGCCACGCACGGGCGGCTCCGGAGGCTCCCCACGCCAATCCCTAGAGAAGCCGCCGCCGAAGCTCTCCTCCGCTGCCGCCGCCAGGGCGGCCGGTGGCGGCCACGCTGGCCATCGAAGATGGCGGGCGCGGCGGGCGCGCCCGGCGGGTCCCCTTCGTGCGGCGGCGGGACGCCATGGGCGGCGCGGCGGGCTAGTGCGCGGCGGCGGCGCGGGGGCTCTGCGGGCTGCGACGGCGGAGAGGTCGGGGAGGGAGGGCGGCACGTCATGGCGGAGTCCGGCGAGGTCAGCAGGAGAGGAGCGGACGGGCGACGTGGCGTGGCGGTGCGGGAGGTGGTGGCCGAGAAGCTCGCGGAGAGCCTCGGTGAGCAGGTCCGCCGCCTCGAGCCGGCGAGTCTGTGTCCGAGATCGCGGCGGTGCGGCGCGGGCGTGGCCGTGCGGGAGGTGGCGCGGAGAAGCTCGGCCGGGGAGAGCCTCGGCGAGCAGAGGTCCGCCGCCTCGAGTCCGGCGAGGTCGGTGTCGCCCGGCGGCGGAGAGAGGAGGATGGAGTGCGGGCCAGATCTGGGCTTCATGGGCCCGATCTGGGCCTGCTGGGCCGGGGCGACCTGGACGTGGGTGGGCGCCTGGAGTGGGCGAGGTCCACCGCGGGCAGCGTTGCTCCGGCTGGAGGGGAGCATGGAGGCTGCGGTGCCTGGTCGGTCTGGAGGTGGAGATGGAGGTTGACCGGATCTTCGGCGTGCGGGGTGTGTCGGAGTGGCTTGCAGTTTTTTGCGGCTTCATCTTTGAGGCGCTGTGGCGGCAGCGGTGAGAGGCTCAAAGGCGCTCTGCCCTTGCTCTGGGGCTTCGGAGATGGTCGACGACTCGGACGAAAGTCTTGCCTAGCTTGGGTTGGGCCGGTGGTGACGGCGCCCGTGGGCGTCGTTCCCCTCCTTGGAGGCGTCGCCGTGGAGTGTCGGCATCTCCCTACCCTTGGAGTTCGGGTGTCTTCGGGCGAAAGCCTTGATCCGGTGCGGATCGGCACGATGGCGGCGTCGTCGACGTCGTGACTCTGTTGAGAGCTTCGTGCGTGAAGACACGATGTAGAGGTTCCTTGCGGCTCTAATCCGGTGGCGCAGCGGTCCGAGGCAGTTTTCCAGGGCGCTATGCACGCCTTTGCTGGCATTTCTTGAGGACGTCTTCTTGGGTCCGATCGTGCGTGACCGATCGCTTTAGACGGATAGATCAGCATCAGCCGCGCATGCACATCCGCGATGCTGATCAGTTAAAGAGGATTAGGGATCGATGCTCACTTGCTCAGCCTGCTGCTTGATCGCACTGTTTCCTGTCGTTAGCGTGCGTGAATAGAAGCGTGCCGACAAGCCGCCAGTTTTGCACGGCCTGCGGAAGAGAGATCCGTGGATGGATGGATAGCCACCAAACGGCATGCTAGTTTTGCACTGTTGACTGTCGTTTTCTGAAGTTTGTTTCAGCGAATCATCATAGTTCTCATAGCAACCGCTCAGTTCATCCGTGATTAATAAACAACTCGACCTAGCCAACGAGGCCCACAACACCCCACAAAATTCCTTACCGCATCCAAAGCCCAATATCCCATCGGCTTGCTTCGGCTTGGTCACAGGCTCGCAGCTTGCAGGGCCGGAAACTACATTGTACCTCCTCTACAGGCTTAAAAACTGAGGAAAAAGCTATGTTTTTTTTTATCATGCGCGATTATTTTGGACAAAGGCACTTTGCTGCTGCGTACTGTGTGTTCCAACAGATCAATCGATCTAGCAAATCGAGACAGCTTTGTAGCCATTTGCTCTCCGCGAAAGAGTACTTCGACGAGTCATCGAGTACTCAGAACTGAAGTACTGAACATATGACGTAATGCCTGGCTTACTGATTACCCGGCCGGTCACCCGGTGCAAACAGATATGTTGTGTAAAGAACCTTTATGAAGCTACAACGTTGAAACAGCAAAAATAAAATACGGGCATTATGCATCAAAACTGCGCCACAATATAGGTTCACGCAATAATAATTCAGATCAGCAGAAGACTGAAGTAGTGCAAGATATATAGCTAGGTTAACATGCATCCCTTCACTTGTTGAGCAAGTCCACTTTTTAGTCGGTAAGACCTCTTGAGCTCCTGAGTCCTTCAACCCCCCGCTCAAAGAGCAGCCATCCAAGACCCATGCCAACAACACAGCACATGCCATCGTTCACGCGGCTCTTAAACCTCAAAACTTCCCCCAGCCGGGCTCAAGAGAGGAAAGAGATGGGTGTTAGGATTCAGTAGTGCAACGAATGAATCAATCCGACGACCGATATTATCTTGTTTAGTTAGTGCCTCACCGAATTCTGGAATATCGAGGCGGTCGGCGCGGGCAGAAGGTTTGGTAGACGTTGCCTGCAAGAATACATTTAGGGCGCCATTTGGTACCTTGGGCGTCCTTTGACTCGTATCGGCCAGTATTTTTCAACCTTTTTGGTTACCTGGCCGAGCCCGCGTTTTTGCACAAACCGCTTCTCAAAGCACCCTCAGGCTAGGTCCTGAAGGAACGTCCGGTTCAGCAGTTTCTAGCGAGCCACCTCCATTCCGCAGAACTCGAGAACGCCGCGTTTCCGTAGACCCACCGCGGGAGATGGCGCGAGCTCGCGCGGGACGGCGAAATCTCGGAGGGATGAATTCGGTCACCGCGCTTAAAATTTCACCACCGTATATAGGGGCGGCTCTCTCACCGCCAAATCCAAATCCCCCATTTCCCCCTTTTCGAGCTCATCCACCCTTCCCGATCTAGTGACATGGCAGGCTCTTCCTCACCCGCACGGTCGGCGAGGCTTGCGGCGGCGACGGTGGCGGCGGCTACTGGCCGCGGATGGTCGTCTTCTTCCTCTACGTCGATGACTTCAGTTGTGGTAAGCTTCTGCAAACCCTAGCCTTAGATGTTGATCTTGTGGATATACATGGGTGGTCTGAACGAATTCATTGTAGGACATTCCTTCGTCCCCGATCGAGGTTGTCGAGGTTGTCTAGGTTGCATCTAACTCTACCACTGGGACGCTAGTGCTGCCTGCATTTGCGTCAGGGTACCCTGCTTACCCGACCTCAGTGTTGCGTGTGGCTCCTCTGACTGTAAGATCGCTCTTACTTTTCTCGCTCTTCATTGATGTGGTAGTTGTAGTTCATTGATCTGCTAGTGGTACTGCTTAAGAATGTGGATGTGGTAGTGGTAGTTCATTGATCTGCTAGTGGTACTGCTTAAGGATGTGGATGTGGTAGTGGTAGTCCATTGATCTGGTAGTGTTTGTCATGTAGGCGATCATACCATTGGGCTCCCCTGATCTTTCTGCTCGTACTGTCAATGCTGAGCAATCTCTGATTTCAAGCAACCAGCCATGGTTTGGAAACCTGAACTATCAGAGTTTGTGCTGAACCGGTTGGTTCAGCTCGTCCGTATCAGCGTCTGTTTCAATATGTGATTCAAAGAGCAGCATATGAACAAGGTAGTTGCTGATGTTCTTGCATTCCTTGGCATACATGTGTGTTATCACCAGATTTTGGCTAATCAGGAGGTAGGCCGCGATCAAGATGGGCTTGGAAGATTACACGTGGAAGATATCTGAAGCGGCCTTGCGTGGAGGAGTTGGGCTTGTTTGCCCATGCATCTTTAATTATAGTCGATTGTATCTAGATTGAAAGTTAGAGTTTGTCTCTCACGGTGGGATTGTACCCACGTTAGAAAGTCCATTGGACTATAAATATGTATCTAGGGTTTATGGAATAAACAACAACTCACGTTCAACCCAAACAAACCAATCTCGGCGCAACTCCTTCGTCTCAGGGTTTCTATCCGGTAGCGACATGCTGCTAGATCGCATCTTGCGATCTAGGCGGCACAAACACGTTGTTCATGCGTTGCTCGTCTTGAAGCGCTTTTGATGGCGAGCAACGTAGTTATCATAGATGTGTTAGGGTTAGCATTGTTCTTCGTTTAAGCATGCTTACGTAGTGCAACCCTTGCATGTCTAGCCGCCCTCACACCTATCTCGGGTGTGGGGGCGGCACCCCTGCGTTATCTAGTAGATCGATGCATTACGGTTGCTCCTTGTTCATCAAGGATTAGTTTAATATCTGCATTAGTTAGGCCTTACAAGGGGGGAGGATCACGTAGGGTGTCGTTCGCAAGTCCTAAGCGGGATGTTGAGGATCAACTTCGTGTTGGTTTTTAGGCCTTGTTTAGGATCGGCTTCGATCACCGTGCGTGGCCGCGAACTGGTAGGATGATCCGATTGTGCGGTGAAAACCTAAATCGTCGTAGATCTCATTAGCTTTATCTTGATCAAGCAGGACCACCATATATTCGTGCACCCGTACGAATCATGGGTGGATCGGCTCCTTGAGCCGATTCACGGATAACTTGAGAGCCGATCGAGGCTCGTATTTAATGTTTACATGTATGCCATGCGAAACTAAGCGAGGCATCTTCATCGCTACGACCGGGTATAGGTCGGGTGGCACGCCCTGCACTTCGCATCGGACGTGACCAGAAGAGCATTGCGGGCCGTCCTCGGAGGGGTCTCAGCCAGCCGCAGCTCTAGGCTCTTCCCGGCTCTACAGTGTTGTGATCGGCCGCCGGTGGGTTTTGCGATCAACAAGTCGCAGCACGCGGTGGGACAATCGTCTACATCAACCACATCGCCATCTACATCGAGATGGCGGACGGCCCTCGATCACGAGGAGCTGCTGTGAGCTCAAGAAGAGATATGACGAGATCAAGGCCACCCTCGAAGCCGACCTCTGTCGGCTCTTTTTAGAGAACCCGTTCCCATGGCATCAGATGGAAGGGATTCTCACCGAAGGTGCACTCGATGGGATAGACCCTCTGCCCCGTCGGAGGAACGCACCAGGGCCCTGCGGCGGGAGATCAACTACTTGGTGGCTCACTCGCTACACCGCCATTCTGAGAACCTGGTCAACGTGTTGGAGCGTGTCGCTCTTCGCGTGATCCGGGAGATCATGAGCCACCGGTACTCGCGGGACCAGCTCTCGGGACGCATCAAGGAGAGTTGCCACTCCAGTCCCGTCCACCGAGCAAGGAAAGCCGATGACGAGACATTGGCTGGTACAAACACGATGCTTGTCCTCCCGACGGAGCCTAGCGCTTCAGGATTACACGATGGATATTACGATACCTTCATGGAGCGCTTTGATCCAGCGAGTCGGTTAAAGATGATTTTCACCACACGGTCTGCTTGGGTTCAACGGCGATCTAACGAACAGCGACCACGTCGGCTACGCGAATCCCAACGGAGCCGACGTACGAGTACAGTGCCTTGGCATAATACAAAGCCGATATCTGTGGTTACCTGACAGGTTCGGCTCGGGGGAGGCATATGGTCAGCAGGCAGACGCATGGGTAAGGAAATGTCAGGAGCCGGTGGAAAATCGGCCAGCATGGGTAAGGAAAGTCAGGATGGAAAATCGCCAAAAAAAAAAAAAAAAAACGTAGCAATTACAGAAAGACCCAGTCCAGCGAAACATCATCTGTCTATGAAGGCCCTACTGAAGAAACACACCGAGGGCGAGAACGGCGTCAACACGGATGCGATCCGCCTCAGCGATCTCAGCCTTGTCATCTTCGTCTTTACCCGTCACCAGCTGGTTGCTCAGGGAACGGATTTCAGCCAGATCGGTCTTCAGATCGGCTGTGAGGCCCTTTGCTTCATTTTCAGAGCGGGCAACAAGGGTTTCCTTGTCTTGGATGAGCTGGTCACCCTACCCTCTCTTCGAGATCCTCTGCCTCGCAGCTCGAGTTCGCGAGTGGTGAAGTATCCGTCTTAGCGCAGCCTTCTTCTCATTGAGCCGTCGACACTTCTCGGCGATATCGGCTCTCAGCGGAAGTTGGGAGTGGCGAAGAGCAATCCTTTGGCGAGCTGATTGCACCCTTGGCTTAAAAACCGACAGGGTAACAGCGGGCCAGAGCTTCACTTGCAGGGTCATAGGGAGATGAGGCTGGATATCCTCGAGGTTTGCTCCTGAATTCTCAATCAGAGCTGGAGTGGAAAGCAAGCCTGAGACGCTGGAGTTGACCACGGACCGTACTAGCGTCCGGCTCCCCACTTGCCTTGAAAGAAGTGGGTTCGATGGATTCTGGGTCGAACGTAAGCAAGCTCGAGAGATCACAACCCTGATAGGGCAAACAAAGTGAGTTTAGCAGGTGATGGGGGAATTGATGGAGCTAGGGAGGAAAGACATACCTCTCCCAAGGAAGGAGGAATAGCTGACGCAGTAACGATCGGGTTTTTTGTGGACTCGGATGGGTCAGTCACTTGGGCAGCCGCTATCGTCGAGGTAGCTAGATCCAGGGTAGCGGACGGCATCGGCACCTCTTCAACCTCCCCGATGGAAGTTTCTTTGGCCTACAGGAGAAAGTGATTAGCCGATCCAAATGACAACGGGACAACATGAAGTATGACCAAGAGGATAATTACATTTGAGACCTCCTGGCTTGATGAAGAGGCTCGTGGGTTCTTACGAGCCTTTTTGACGCAGCGGCGCTTCGTGCGTGACCCCGATCTGGTCGGGGCTCGGGGGGCAGGAGGTTCAGTGATCGACCTTTTCTTGGGAGCCGGCGCTGGTGAAGCCGTCTGGCTCTGGGTGGTGGACCTCTCGGAGTTTCCCGAACTTGAGTCCCCCTGACTGGTTTCTTCGGCCCCGCTGGAGGTCCCTTCAGTGGAGGCCTGTAGGAAAGAATACAAGTGCATTGTAAACAAATTCTTTAAAGCGGACAAGAGTCTACGGGGTCTGAACCGACTTACACGCAAACTTTCTTGGGCCGGAGCTTTACGCTTCAGGGTTTTCCTGGCGGCCACCTTCCTCACTGCCGTCCTCGCCTGAGTCGATGCTCGGGGGGCAACTGGCCCCGAAGATGCTTTACTATTGGGAGCCGATTTCGGTGAAATCGGCTGACTCTGCATTATGACTTTCTTCAGGGGTGGCGAGTTCTGGCAGAAGAGAACCACTGGTGCCGGAGGAAGAAAGAACCGTCGGCTTGTGTGGGAGCCGGACCATCTTGTTGCTGCTAGAAGAAAGGGTCGGGTCCGATGCGGTGGTTAAAATAAACGGTACAGGGATGTCATACTCGGTGTCAAGCTCTTTTAGCGGTCCTAGAGCCCTCCTGAAGACGTGGGTCTTCCACATAGACCACCAAGTTTCAAAACCATCGGTAGTGGAGGAGAAACTGAGGTATGGGGAATTGGGATGGCCAAAGTGTCAAAGAAGGTATAACACCTTTGGGCGGTGAGGAGCCTCAGCTCTCTTACAGGTGTGGTGTAGGAAGAAGTGTAGGCACCTGTCCAGAGTTGTCGGCTGCCCTCCGGTTGATAACATCATGGGCTTGATGATCCGGTTGAGGTACTCATGCCAACGGGGAAAGCAAGGACGAATCATGGGGAGTAGCAGTTTGTGGCGTCATAAAATCATCCAATCGGAAAGACTTTTTCAAAATTTGCCGATTCAGTTAAGGGTGGAGCAGGGGGTTGTCCAAACCTTGGAAGAAAATCTTAAACCACCCTGTTTCTTCCTTGGGGATCCTGCTGCCCGGAGATATCATGCTTGGCCATGGGTGGTGTCGAAGTTCCTTGCCATTGGCATGGAAAGTGCAGGTGGTCGGCGATGGGAAGTCTGGGATTTGGTTTTGGAAGTATAATTCGCCCACAGTTGAATAAACCACCAGGGCCGCCGTTTTACTGTCTTTTGAGAGAACAGTTTGACAGACATCATTGAAGGGATCGGTAGACCTCTCCAAGAAACAGTTTGCCTAGGCCGAGCTGGGTGCCTTTAGCAAGTTCGTAGGCCAAGGAGAGGTAATTCTTGGTAGGAGCGAGTGATGGGCCACAGAATATGAAATGCTCCAGCCAGAAGTTCAGGAAAGCTGTGTGTTCCCTCTCTGTCACGGGGCCTTTGTGTTTCATATAACGATTGAGATAGGCGCCCCAGCTGGTACATTCCTTTTTAGAGGAAAGAGTGAAAGGGACTTTTGGCAGTTTGAATGCAGAAGGGCTGGGGGATGCAATGTCTAAACCGGTGATCATGGCCACATCCAACAGGGTCGGAGTCATAGGGCCATGTCCAAACATGAAGCAGTTCAGTGCATCAGACCAGAAATAGCCGATGGTTTTCAGGATATTCTCATTCTTCTCAAGAGGGGATAATGATAACGACAAGGCATCGGCTATCCCTATGGTTTCCCAAGTGGCATAATGAGTTTTTGATACTCTATCGTACCATGCCACCCAACCTTCAGGAGGATTAGGCCGGCTCGCAAGCGTCGGCAGGAAGTCAGATCTAGGTGCTGACTTACGAAGGGGATGTTAGCTTCGCACGAAATTAACAGGGCGGGACTCTCGGAGGAACGAGGACCAAGGCACATCGAATTTGCGAGAGAAGGATGTGGCAAAAGAATATCTGAGACCTAAATTAACAGCAGGGCGAAGCATTAATCCAGGTGTTTGCCGTTAATCCTATGTCAAATCGAATGGCGAGAGGAGATTGAGGCTTACCTTCAGTCCGGAGGCCGTGGCGTCGGTGTTGGATGATTCCGCCATGGGATGCGTTGAAGGAGCTGAGGGCGGCGCGGTTGAGATCTGTGGTGTGGACGGTTTTGAGTTGGAAGTGCTCGGACGGTGAGTTGGGGATCTGAGTTGGCTTTCTCAGATGGTGGTCGCAGGTTACCGTTTGGAAGGGCGGCTAGGTCGACTTTATTATGATATAGACCGATGCAATGTCATCGGCTCTTTTTGAGATTTGTGACCTTGACTATCGGCAAAAAAGTTGACTGGAAATACTTCTTGGTTAACGGAGGAGGGTTTTTATGAAAAGCCGATTGCTCGAGGAAAGAGGAACAGAAGAAGGGCCGATTGCTCGCATACTGTGGATCCTAAGTCACTAATTCTTGCTGCCCTTGCCGTCAGTGTTGTAGCTGCCACCGACGCTGTTTCCGGAGAACTCTTCACTGCTGCCCCAATTCTCGATCGAAGCATATTCCTTTTAGTCGCCATCATCATGTTCATTAACCACTCAAGCACGGAGGCGCTTTACCGATGGGTTTCGAACGTTAACACGTTCTACAAGAATACCCACCGGCGATTATGATGGAGAATGCCGCAACGGTTTTGCTCTGCTACCACATGACCTGACGAATAAAAACATAGTGATTTTGGAATTACCAATTCCAAAACCAGGGGGGCATGTGTTATCACCAGATTTTGGCTAATCAGGAGGTGGGCCGCGATCAAGATGGGCTTGGAAGATTACACGTGGAAGATATCTGAAGCGGCCTTGCGTGGAGGAGTTGGGCTTGTTTGCCCATGCATCTTTAATTATAGTCGATTGTATCTAGATTGAAAGTTAGAGTTTGTCTCGTACACGGTGGGATTGCCCACGTTAGAAAGTCCTTTGGACTATAAATATGTATCTAGGGTTTATGGAATAAACAACAACTCACGTTCAACCCAAACAAACCAATCTCGGCGCATCGCCAACTCCTTCGTCTCGAGGGTTTCTATCCGGTAAGCGACATGCTGCCTAGATTGCATCTTGCGATCTAGGCAGCACAAGCCCCACGTTGTTCATGCGTTGCTCGTCTGAAGCGCTTTTGATGGCGAGCAACGTAGTTATCATAGATGTGTTAGGGTTAGCATTGTTCTTCGTTTAAGCATGCTTACGTAGTGCAACCCTTGCATGTCTAGCCGCCCTCACACCTATCTCAGGTGTGGGGGCGGCACCCCGCTTGATCGTTATCTAGTAGATCTGATCTGTTACGGTTGCTCCTTGTTCATCAAGGATTAGTTTATCTGCATTAGTTAGGCCTTACAAGGGGGGGAGGATCGGCACGTAGGGTGTCGTTCGCAAGTCCTAAACGGGATGTTCCGAGGATCAACCGTGTTGGTTTTTAGGCCTTGTTTAGGATCGACTTACGATCACCGTGCGTGGCCGCAAGGCCCAACCTGGAGTAGGATGATCCGATTGTGCGGTGAAAACCCTAAATCGTCGTAGATCTCATTAGCTGTATCTTGATCAAGCAGGACCACCATATATTCGTGCACCCCGTACGAATCATGGGTGGATCGGCTCCTTGAGCCGATTCACAGGATAACCTGAGAGCCGATCGAGGCTCGTATTTAATGTTTACATGTATGCCATGCAGAAACTAAGCGAGGCATCTTCATCACCTTCCTGACCGGTATAGGTCAGGTGGCACGCCTGCACCGCATCGGACGTGTGACCGAAGAGCATTGCGGGCCGTCGCTCGGAGGGGTCTCAGCCAGCCGCAGCTCTAGGCTCTTCCCGGCTCTACCGTGTTGACAGTCGCTGCCCGCCGGTGGGTTTTGGCAGTCAACAACGTGACCATTCTTCAGCTCTACAACCACATCAGAAACTGGAGGACCAAGTGGACCATCATACAGAAGATCAAAACCGATGGCAATCTGGACTGGAGCGAAGATGGTTGCTGATTCTATGTCGTTGACGAAGATACGGCAGACGAGTACATTCAGGTAGTAAGCATCATTGATTTCCTTCATAGATTTGTATATGTGAATGTCGTCCGCATTAACAGTTGTTCCTTGTGGATTGCAGAACAACCCGAGGCATCGTCATTACGTCGGGACCCCGATCACGAACTATGCCCAGATGAATACAATCTTCACGCCTCGGTTTGTCAGCAGGGCGCAGCTGTTCCAACTTAAATTGCTCGTCAGAGCTATCGACTCCATTGCAGACAACGAAAAACAGTATGTTGAGTATCGTAAGCTGCAGCCACATGAGAGGAGGAGCTGCCTTAGGACCTGGCTTCGCAACCAGTTTCCTGCTTAGTGCTTCTGCATCATTGGTCATGATCTGCTCATTTTGGGAGGTGGTCTCGTATCCGTCCATTAGCTAGGACTTATTTGAAACTGACCCCCGGTCTGTGATGTCTACGCACGCTTCTATTCCTGTAGACAGTGTTGGGCCTCCAAGAGCAGAGGTTTGTAGAACAGCAGCAAGTTTCCCTTAAGTGAATCACCCAAGGTTTATCGAACTCAGGGAGGTAGAGGTCAGAGATATTCCTCTCAAGCAACCCTGCAATTACGATACAAGAAGTCTCTTGTGTCCCCAACACACCTAATACACTTGTCAGATGTATAGGTACACTAGTTCGGCGAAGAGATAGTGAAATACAAGTAATATGGATGATTATAAGTAGTAATTGCAATCTGAAATAAAAATGGCAGCAAGCGAACATGTAGCAGAACTTGTTGGAAACGGTGTTTCAATGCTTAGAAACAAGGCCTAGGGATCATACTTTCACTAGTGGACACTCTCAACATTGCAATCATAATTGAATATAAATAAGCACTTCACTATACTACTCTCCTCTTAGATAAAGAACTCAAATTCATTGGGCAAGTGTGCAAAAGCACACCTCAAAGGCGTATTCCCAAGTACTAATAAACACCCCACACCGTCACCGTGAGCATTCATAGGAGGTACTAACACACCACAATTCATAAGGGGGTTACACACGGCGCACACACTGTCACCATTACACCGAGGTCACGGTAACTCCAAAGTTCACATAATAAAACACTTGAATAGCATATGACATCTAGATTGCAAAGCCTATGATCACATAGATGAACAAATAAGTACTACTCTCAAACACTCTCTTGTTGGATGACAAACACCATTAATTGCGTAGGGCTACAAGAGCACACCTCAAGCCGGAGTAAACAAGCTCCACAACATCCGGAGTTCATATTAAAGTAACCTCTAGAGTGCATAATAGACAAGAGTAACATCTACATATCATATAGATCACACCATGGGAGAGAGAGATGAACCACATAGCTACCGGTAGAGCCCTCAGCCTGGGAGAGCTACTCCCTCCTCATCATGGGAGACGACGGCGATGAAGATGGCGGTGGTGTCGATGGAGATGGCTTCGGGGGCAATTCTCCGTCCGGCGGCGTGCGAACGAGAGACTGTCCCCGAACTTGGCTTCGCGATGGCGGCGGCTGCGTAACTTTTCTCGTATCGTGGCTTATCCTTTTAGGGTTTTCGGGACGGAGGTAATATATAGGCGGAAGGGCAGCCTCGGAGGGGCAACAGGGTTCCCTCACCACACGGCGGCGCGGCGAGGGTGGGACCCGCGCCCCCCTATGGTGTGGGTCTCCCTTGGCCCCCCTATGGCCCCTCTTCGGTGCTCTGGAACCTTCCGTGAAATATAAGATCGTGGGCATTAATTTCGTCCCGAGAATATTTCCTGTGTAAGATTTCTGAAACCAAAAACAGCAAAAAACGGGAACGCGCATCTTGTTAATAGGTTAGTTCCGGAAAATGCATCAAAACGATATAAAGTATGAATAAAACATGTAGGTATTGTCATAAAACTAGCATGGAACATAAAAATTATAGATACGTTGGAGACGTATCAAGCATCCCCAAGCTTAGTTCCTACTCGAGTAGGTAAACGATAACAAGGATAATTTCTTAAGTGACATGCTACCAACATGATCTTGATCAATACTATTGTAAAGCATATGAGATGAATGAAGTGATTCAAAGCAATGGTAAAGATAATGACTAAACAACTGAATCATATAGCAAAGACTTTTCATGAATAGTACTTTCAAGACAAGCATCAATAAGTCTTGCATAAGAGTTAACTCATAAAGCAATAAATTCTTAGTAGAAAGTTTTGAAGCAACACAAAGGAAGATATAAGTTTCAGTTGCTTTCAACTTCAACATGTATATCTCATGGAAATTGTCAACATAAAGCAATATAACAAGTGCAATAAGTAAACATGTAAGAATCAATGCACACAGTTGACACAAGTGTTTGCTTCTAAGATAGAAAGAAGTAGGTAAACTGACTCAACATAAAGTAAAAGAATGGCCCTTCGAGAGGGAAGCATGGATTACTATTTTTGTGCTAGAGCTTTTATTTTGAAAACATAGAAACAATTTTGTCAACGGTAGTAATAATTCATATGTGTTATGCATAAGACATCCTATAAGTTGCAAGCCTAATGCATAGAATACCAATAGTGCTCGCACCTTGTCCTAATTAGCTTGGATTTACATGGATTATCATTGCATAACATATGTTTCAACCAAGTGTCACAAAGGGGTACCTCTATACCGCCTGTACAAAGGTCCAAGGAGATAAATCGCATTTGATTTCTCGTTTTTGATAGATCTCAACTAAGGACATCCATACCGGAACATAGAAAACAGATAATGGACTCCTCTTTAATGCATAAGCATTCAACAACGAATAATATACTCATAAGAGATTTAGGATTAATGTCCAAACTGAAACTTCCACCATGATTCATGGTTTTAGTTAGCGGCCCAATGTTCTTCTCTAACAATATGCATACTCAAACCATTTGATCATGATAAATCGCCCTTACTTCAGACAAGACGAACATGCATATTAACTCACATGATATTCAACAAAAGTGTAATAGTTGATGGCGTCCCCAGAAACATGGTTACGCTCAACAAGCAACTTATAAGAAATAAGATACATAAGCTACATATTCTTTACCACAATAGTTTTTAAGGCTATTTTCCAATGAGCTATATATTGCAAAGACAAGGAATGAAATTTTAAAGGTAGCACTCAAGCAATTTACTTTGGAATGAGAAATACCATGTAGTAGGTAGGTATGGTGGACACAAATGGCATAGTGTTTGGCTCAAGGATTTGGATGCACGAGAAGTATTCCCTCTCAATACAAGGCTTTGGCTAGCAAGGTTGTTTGAAGCAAACACAAGCATGAACCGGTACAGCAAAACTTACATAAGAACATATTGCAAGCATTATAAGACTCTACACTGTCTTCCTTGTTGTTCAAACACTTCACAGAAAATATCTAGACTTTAGAGAGACCAATCATGCAAACCAAATTTCAACAAGCTCTATGGTAGTTCTTCATTAATAGGTGCAAAGTACATGATGCAAGAGCTTAAACATGATCTATTTGAGCACAACAATTGCCAAGTATCAAATTATTCAAGACAATATACCAATTACCACATGAAGCATTTTCTGTTTCCAACCAAATAGCAATTAACGAGCGGTTTTCAACTCCACCATGAACATTAAAGATAGAACTAAGAACACCAGTGTTCATATGAAACAGGAGCGTGTCTCTCTCCCACATAAGCATGAATTTATTAAGAGAATGAAAATAACAAAACGAAAATAAAAGCACAAGACGCTCCAAGTAAAGTACATAAGATGTGACGGAATAAAAATATAGTTCCACTAGAGGTGACCTGATAAGTTGTCGATGAAGAAGGGGATGCCTTGGGCATCCCCAAGCTTAGATGCTTGAGTCTTCTGAAATATGCAGGGATGAACCACGGGGGCATCCCCAAGCTTAGACTTTTCACTCTTCTTGATCATATTGTATCATCCTCCCATCTTGATCCTTGAAAACTCCCTCCACACCAAACTCAAAACAAACTCATTAGAGGGTTAGTGCATAATCAAAAATTCACATATTCAGAGGTGACATAATCATTCTTAACACTTCTGGACATTGCACAAAGCTACTGAAAGTTAATGGAACAAATAAATCCATCAAACATAGCAAAAGCAATGCGAAATAAAAGGCAGAATCTGTCAAAACAGAACAGTCCATAAAGACGAATTTTTCTGGGGCACTTAACTTGCTCAGATGAAAAAGCTCAAATTTAATGAAAGTTGCGTACATATCTGAGGATCACGCACGTAAATTGGCAGATTTTTCTGAGTTACCTACAGACGGGGCTGCTCAATTTCGTGACAGTAAGAAATCTGTTTCTGCGCAGTAATCCAAATCTAGTATCAACCCTACTATCAAAGACTTTACTTGGCACAACAATGCAATAAAATAAAGATAAGGAGAGGTTGCTACAGTAGTAACAACTTCCAAGACACAACAAAACAGTAGCAAAAAATAAAAAACATGGGTTATCTCCCAAGAAGTGCTTTCTTTATAGCCATTAAGATGGGCTCGGTAATTTTAATGATGCTCTCAAGAAATAAGAATTGAAGCAAAAGAGAGCATCAAGAAGCAAATTCAAAACACATTTAAGCCTAACCCACTTCCTATGCATAAGAATCTTGTACACAAATAAATTCATGAAGAACAAAGTGACAAGCATAGGAAGATAAAACACGAGTAACTTCAAAATTCTCAACATAAGAGGGGAAACTTAATATTATTAAGATGCATATAACCATGTTTCTCTCTCATAATAACTTTCAGTAGCATCATTGATGAAATACACAATATATCCATCACTTAAAACATTCTTATCATGGTTCATGTGCATAAAAGTATCATTATTTTTGGCATAAGAAAAACTCTTCTCATTAATAGTAATTGGAGCAGGATCATTATCAAGAATTTGAACATGGTAAACAAGTTGCATACTAAGGGAATGGTTTTTGGCAATCCCATCATAACTATGACCAGTTTCATAAGGATAATTATAACATGTGTCATATCCATCTCTATAACGATTATCTAAACGAGAATATATAATATCATCATTCTCACTAAAAGTAAAGGTCTCAAATATAGGATCTTCAAGCACAACATCCCCAAGCTTAGAGCTTTCAATATCTATGTTTGAGGGAACATGAATAGTGCTAACATCATTACTTTGATAATCAGTACCAAAGAGATTTCCAATATCAAAGGTAGTGTGCTCTTCCAAATCATGATCACTAATATGGGTAAAGGGCATAGGAAGATCATTGTACTCAGATTCATTATCATAATAATCATTAGGAGCAACATACTTACGGTTACCTATCGTTATCTCATACACGGGGATATGCAGTTACCTCTTTCTTCTTATTCCCCCTCTTCTTCCTCTTCTTCGTTTCCTTCTTCTTCTTTTCCTTCTCCTCATTCCCTTCTTTAGGAGGAAGAGGCTTGAAGGGAGGCTTCTCCACATACCCTGCTTTATTTTCAGAAACAATAGAAGAAACTTGGGAGGATTCCTCCTTTTCATTAATAAGTTCGAAACACACAGCGGTCCTATCATATTTTGGCAAAGTGTCATCTTCTAAAATATTTTGTATGTAAGTATTTGTATGGCAATTATTAATGCAATAAGAAAGACACCCATGCAGGACACTATTAATATCAAGATCACTCATATGTAACAAAGAAAGTTTTCTTGATAACTCTTCACACCCCAAAAATAAAGTAAGTTCATCATCTGATTAGGAAGGATTTCATCATCACAATACAAATTTGCAGCACTCATGGTGTTCGAATTATCATTGGAGGAGCATTGAAAATTAAAATGACCCACTCTATGGCAAAGTTCACAAATAAAAGGATAGAGGGCACAAACTTTTTCACTAAGATCATCTAGAGCCCTAAACCACTTTCTAGTTTTTTCATTCCTATGATGGATACAATATTCATCTTCGATTTGATTAGATCCACAAGGTCTATGCATTCCACAAAAATTAACATGCTTATAAGAAATAGTATTTTCAGAAGTTTGGGCATGTTTATTGCAATCATTAACAACAATTTCATTTTCCATACAAGTGTCTTTAAAAGGTTCATGATACATGTACCAATTTTCTTTAGGAACATTAATATGAGAAGCAAAGGTTCTATAGCAATCGATCATAATTTGAGGATCAAGACCATATTTAGCACTAAGCTCTTGAAAATCAACAGTTTCAATGAAAGACTTAATGCATTCATATTCATAGTTTATACCTGATTCTTTACCTTTGTCGTTCTCCCAATCTTCAGCATTCTCCTGAATCCGATCAAGAAGGTCCCATTTAAACCCTTCTTTATTGGGCGTGAATGATCCAGAACAAGTAGCCAGCAAGGTTTTATCTTGAAAAGAAAGTCTTGCATAGAAATTATCAATGATGATATTACCAGGAAGCTCATGAATTGGGCATTTGAGCATTAAAGACTTCAATCTCCCCCATGCTTGGGCAATACTCTCTTCATCATGAGGCCAGAAATTATATATGCGGTTTCGGTCTTTGTGAATTTCACTTGGAGGATAGAATTTAGAATAAAATAGAGGCACAATATCCTTCCAATCAAGAGAATGCCCATCCTTCAGCAGTTTATACCAATGCGCCGCTTTACCACGACATAGAATAATCTTCCTAACTTCATCCATAGAAATACCTGCACACTTGAATAACCCGCATAATTCATGTAGAAATAGTAAATGATCTCCAGGATGAACAATTCCATCCCCTTCATAGCGATTATCCACAACAAGTTCAATAATTTTCATAGGTATCTTGAAAGGAATATTTTCAGTAGGTGGATTTAAAATATCACAAGCATCATTAGAGTCATCACATATGGGAGATAAAGTATTATCAGAGCAAATTTTCTCCCCTAAAGTTGGAAAGCTACAAAGATCATAAAAACTAGCTTCCCCAAGCTTAGACTTTTCCATAGCATTAGTAATTGCGTTCATACTAATAACATTGCTACTAGCATGCAAATAAGGTTCCATAGGTTTTTTAATTTTCGCATCAAACAGTCCATGTCTCAACTCAGGAAAAAGATTAAAAAGCTCACTAATTTTTTTGTTGTTTTCCATTATGCCTAACTAGTGAAAATAAAAACAAGAAACAAAGATATAATTATCTAAAGGAAATACCTTCGAGCACTCACACACCAACAGTGCTAGGAAATAGCTTAGTAGTCGGAGGATGTGAATACCTTACCTTACCTCCCCGGCAACGGCGCTAGAAAATAGCTTGATGTCTATGCACGCTTCTATTCTGTAAGTGTTGTGCCTCCAAGAGCGAGGTTTGTAGAACGGCGCAAGTTTCCCTTAAGTGAATCACCCAAGGTTTATCGAACTCGGGAGGTAGAGGTCGAGATATTCCTCTCAAGCAACCCTGCAATTACGATACAAGAAGTCTCTTGTGTCCCCAACACACCTAATACACTTGTCAGATGTATAGGTGCACTAGTTCGGCGAAGAGATAGTGAAATACAAGTAATATGGATGATTATAAGTAGTAATTGCAAACTAAAATAAAAATGACAGTAAGCGAACATGTAGCAGAACTTGTTGGAAACGGTGTTTCAATGCTTAGAAACAAGGCCTAGGGATCATACTTTCACTAGTGGACACTCTCAACATTGCAATCATAATTGAATATAAATAAGCACTTCACTATACTACTCTCCTGTTAGATAAAGAACTCAAATTCATTGGGCAAGTGTGCAAAAGCACACCTCAAAGGCGTATTCCCAAGTACTAATAAACACCCCACACCGTCACCGTGAGCATTCATAGGAGGTACTAACACACCACAATTCATAAGGGAGTTACAACGGCGCACACATGTCACCATTACACCGAGGTCACAGTAACTCCAAAGTTCACATAATAAAACACTTGAATAGCATATGACATCTAGATTGCAAAGCCTATGATCACATAGATGAACAAATAAGTACTACTCTCAAACACTCTCTTGTTGGATGACAAACACCATTAATTGCGTAGGGCTACAAGAGCACACCTCAAGCCGGAGTAAACAAGCTCCACAACATCCGGAGTTCATATTAACGTAACCTCTAGAGTGCATAATAGACAAGAGTAACATCTACATATTCATATAGATCACACCATGGGAGAGAGATGAACCACATAGCTACCGTAGAGCCCTCAGCCGGGAGAACTACTTCCTCCTCATCATGGGAGACAGCGGTGGCGATGAAGATGGCGGTGGTGTCGATGGAGTTGGCTTCCGGGGCAATTCCCGTCCGGCGGCGTGCCGCAGAGACTCTGTCCCCGAACTTGGCTTCGCGATGGCGGCGGCTGCGTAACTTTTCTCGTATCGTGGCTTATCTTTTTAGTGTTTTCGGGACGGAGGTAATATAGGCTGAAGGGCAGCCTCGGAGGGGCAACAGGGCTCCCTCACCACATGGCGGCGCGGCCAGGGTGGGACCCGCGCCCTCCTATGGTGTGGGTCCCCCTTGGCCCCCCTCTGCCCCTCTTCGGTGCTCTGGAACCTTCCGTGAAATATAAGATCGTGGGCATTAATTTCGTCCAATTCCGAGAATATTTCCTGTGTAAGATTTCTGAAACCAAAAACAAGAAAACAGGAATTGGCACTTCGGCATCTTGTTAATAGGTTAGTTCCAAAATGCATCAAAACGATATAAAGTATGAATAAAACATGTAGGTATTGTCATAAAACTAGCATGCACATAAGAAATTATAGATACGTTGGAGACGTATCAGTCTGTAATGATGAACTTGTTCGAGGTGGTATATACTAACCCCTTGTATGATGCATCGCTCACTAAGTAGTTGTTGTGTATTACCAACACCTTTTTCGATGAACTGAATCTGCTGTGTGCTGTAATTCAGTTATTACCAGTGGGTAACCTCACCACTCTAAGGGGAGGGGTTACCACAACCCGCCCCTATCTATAACCAAACTGCGTGTGGGCTGGCACCCAAACAATGGGGCATGACTTCTCTCTCCGGTGCAGAAAAGGCCGCTCAGACTACCAAACGACCTGCGTTTCATGGTCCATGGCCCGTACAAGACACACATGGAGGCTCATCTCGCTAACACAGTGGTAGAGGAAATCCATGCAGACTACCAAACATCGGGAACGAGATCCTCTGACTTAAAGCTAACTACTGCAGAGGGACGTAAATAATTTTGGGTCGTTGGTTGGGCATCGGATGGCAGCAGGTGCTTAGAGCTAACCAAAGCGTGGGAGTCGGCCCAAATTCACTTGTGCTAATTGCGCTTGTACTGCAAAAGTAAACCATGTGCTGCGTCAAGTTTTCTTCCCCCGAATGCGCTAAATTACAGTGCGAGTGTGGGCGCAAAAAATGATCCTCCGCCGGGCACTCCAGCGCTCCAAAATACAGCGCGCGCCGGCGGAAAACAACTTTGTTACGTTACTATGCATTCAACACGAAATGTTCTTTACCTCTCTGGCACTTCCTCGAACACCATATGCGCGCCGGATGGGTTGGCGGACGGAGGCGGTGGCGGCGGATGGTTCCTTGGTGGAGGCGGCAACGGAGGCTGCACGCGCCGAGTAGCGGTCGCCTTCCCTTTCTTCGGCGCCGGGTTGCCGGCACCCCGCGGGGGACGGGCGTTTCGTCGCGGGCACCTTCCTCTTCGTCCGCGGTCGTGCCTTGCTGGGGCCAACAAGAAGATGCCGCCGCGCTCGGAACTCCCCCGGCTACGTTGGCGTCCGCGCGTGCCCGACGGGCAATTTCTACACGGAGATCCGCACCGGCGATCGGCGCATCGGCCTCGGGACGTTCGACATGGCACACGAGGCCGCGCGCGTGATGCGGTGGCGTGGCGCCTCGGCCGACCGCGACGGTCGATAAACTTCCACGACGTGTACACCTCCTTGCAGGCGCAGCAGCTCGCGCCGCCACCGCGCCTCATCAGCGAGGAGGAGCACTGCCGCCATCGCGCCCAACAATGTCGCCTCCTAGGAGGATGAGCGCACGCGCTTGATGTGGGCGGACCGCTTCCCCGAGAACGTTCGCACCGAGCATGACATCGTTACCGACGCTGCGCGGAGGGTAGAGAACATGCATCAGAGCCACCGCGAGAGGAGATTCGACAAGGCGGAGCGCCGCGCGTTGGAGAATCCCACGATTCCCCCCGACGGCCCGCGCCGGAACGACATGTCCCCCCGACGGCCCGCGCCGGAACGACATGTCGTCGTCAGAGGGTGTCATCCTCAATGGAGGACTCCTTCTACTTCCACTAGGACTCCAATTAGTCGGAGCGGCCGGTGTCGTCGTCGTCATCTCGGAGCGTTATATATGTACTGTAGTATTTAATTATCGCGTTCTAAAAAAATGGTCTTGATTTTCTCGGAGCTGGACCTCGCTGTTTTCCTTCACTTCGTCGAACTGGGCTTTGGGTATGACTGCTCAGAGTCTTCTGCTGCCGTCCGATATGCAACAAACGACCCAAAATCATCTACGTCCCTGTGCAGTAGTAAGCTCCTAAGTCAGAGGATCTCGTTCCAAACATCGCCCCGAAAGTTTGAATAGTTAAAGATGGGATGGGAACTATTGTAGGCTGAAAGTTTGGTGAGTGAAAGTAACCACCAGCAATTGACACTATATTGCTAATAAGTTTGTTTAAATTCGTGTGGGCATTCAGGCAAAGAAAAGGATAGATCCGCTTGCGCAGCATGGTGATTGCATCGATCAAAGATTGCGGTAGAAGAGGCGTACACCAGCTTGACACCGACGGGTATGGGGGATCTTCTGCTTCAGCTTCGCGGATATCAGCCGCATCGCCGAAGCCATACTGATAGCGCTTACTTCTCTCGCTCTCGAACACGTACGCGCGAGCGATCGATGGTTGCGGCTAATTCTGGTCCTGGTTTTATGATGGCTATGCACGAACCAAACATGCCATAATTAAATCATACATAGGGTGTTTATCTTTGCTACATGCTACATGGTTGTTACCAAAATTGAGGTTCCATTGCCACATTTAGTCGAATTTTCAGATTTTCTAGCCTTTGATATACTGTATATGGGATCATAGAAGTCATCTAAACTCTGAAGTATTGGCACTTTGGCAGAAAGAAACAGCCGTGGAACCGCGTGATAAATAAACATGCCTAAGTAAGTAATTTAGTACTTCTTATATAAGCAGGCCAACATGATGACCAATCGGTCATGCGCACGGGCTTTCTCCTCTCCCCGAGTCCCTCTCGAACACGCTAGGCTTTGGCCATTTCAGGGTGGATATGCTGTGGAGAAACCAAACAAACCTCTAGGGTATTTGTTTCCGGCCCACCAAAAGGACCTCCCGTTCGCTGGGGGCGCCCATGTCGCCGCTTCTTAGACCACTTCTTTTGAGCTTATGTTATACATAAGCCAGCTTATGGGTTTCGGTACGGGGAACTGTGGTGAGGAGAAGCTTCTAGAAATTGTTCTTCCTATTTTTTTGAGCTTCTGAAAATCTAGCTTGTGTACTTTGTTGAGTTGTGTAAATACTTGTAATGCACACGAATTTGATATATTCTCTAAATAAGTGATGGCACCATAATTATGCTAGTTTTTAGCAGAAAATAACATATAAACAAATGACAAAAAATATGAGAAGTCAAACGATAACTCGCAGTACAATTCATTGCATGCCCAAATAAAAAATGTGTTGGCCATTTCGAAATTTTGGTACAGATAACTTCTCAAGCTACCAAACTTGCAACAATGGTAATGCTACAGCTACGGGCAGTTTTTCTTACGGAATTGAGTTACGGAGTGACGTGGACGAAAATCAGAGAGATTACGCCCTGAAATCAAGGAAACGATTTAGATTTGCACCAACCCGGGCCTTCCACTTCATTCCGTAAGGTCCTTCCGTAACCAAATTTCCCGTACGTCTAGCATTTCCGTTGTCGAAGTGCGGCCATGATACCATCAGCAGAAGGGGAAGAGGGTCCACCGGTGAAAGATGCATTGTCCTCGTGGAAATATGTGACTCGCTCATGTCAAAATGATCATCATATAACTTACAGTATCACAGATGAAGTTGTGCAAACACATGCATGCAGTGATGATCTTCGTTTGCGTCAGAGGGTCGTAATGAGGTATAGAAAGCAGAATGCACCACTTCATCTTGAGAACGCCAAATGCTCTTTCAACAACATTTCGTAGAGATGAATGAGGATGGTTGAACTTCTCTTGAAATTTCAAAATATGTCTTAAGACATATTTCAAAATAAAGGGAGCACCCATGTTCCAAAACATCACTCCCAGGAAAACTCTAGTATATTAAATGCTCTAACCCGGAAAATCATCTTTGCCTCATAGGTGTATATGCACCTGATGGCTAATAAAGCATATTTTAAAATGTGTAAAAATTCAAAAGAAAAATTGGGTGTGCATCTTGACATACTATATTCACACACTAAGTTTCGCAAAGAAATGGTATTTTTTATGGGCTGTGTAAAAAAAGACATTTTTTGGTGATTCAAAATAGCTTTTTACGTGACATGTTTTTATCTTTCTTACATAGGCCACGCAAAATGTCTTTTTCCCACAAACTTTTATGTCCAAATGTACATCCAGAATTTTTCTTCATAATTTTCAATATTTTAAAATACATTTAAAATACATTTTTTAATAGGTACATTTAGAACTATGCTATGAGCCAAAACACTACTGTCCAACCCACCCTCCTTCTACTAGGAACTTGGCAGTATAAGTTTGCACATCCGCCTCTTGCCACACATGACCCTTTGAGACTTATTACGAATATTTAAATCTCACATGAGCCTAGCCCACTTATTTCTAATAACCATCATCTGGCTATACTTTTATCCATGCTCTGATTTTGTTTTTGTTCATGTGAATATTATTTGTGATCAATAAAGACGGCAGCGAACCTTTCTGTAAAAACTAGAGAAATTCAACTATAGAACAATTTGTTCCCCTGAAAAATATAAAACAATCCATTCCCTTAAAGAGGAATATACAACAGTTCATAGTGGTGATTGGCGAACAAAATCTGTAGAAGGAAATAATTGTTGAAATATTGGGCCCATTTTAGTGGCCCAAATTAGATTTCAGTTTTTCCTCTCAAAGTCCACATAGTGGCAGCCTTGTGAGTTTGAGCCCAAGTTGGTGGCAGCTCACTAGGGAGTGTCAAGAGGTGGGAAGTTTAGTCCCACATGAAAAGTTGGGAGGAAGTTAGACCACCTTATAAGGTGAGTTGTCCCCCACTAGTAAGTGAGTGAGAATAGGAGTGCTAGACGCGCTCCTCCTCCTCGCTCGTCTCGACACGTCACGTCACGACGCGACGCGCGCCGCGCTCGTGGTGAGTGGATTGAGCTCGTGGTGAGCGGATTGAGCCTCCCGAGACTTTCCTTACTTTTTGCGGCTCGGGAAAACGAACGAGTCATAGACGGACGCGTCACAGTTAGTCGGTTCGGGTCGCTCCCGGACCGTGGGCTATCTGCAACCGACTCGAAACGTGCGTGCCCCACGTTGCCTAGGGTTTCCTGAGCCTATATAATCTCTTGCCGGCTACCGCAGAAAATCTAATACACGAGTTAGGGTTTCCACCTCTCTGCTGCCCCATCGTAGCCTACTCCATCTCGCGCGCCGACGTGCATCGGCTAACGGGAAGCAGGTCTCGAAACCGCTCGTCCTTGCGATCCTGTACGGAGAGGGCGAATTGGGTTTTTGGGAAGCGCTTGCGCGACTGCTCAAGCTCTTCATCACGGGTCTTCCGTCCAAGTCGGGTGGTGCGCCTACCGTCGTCTTCAACGCCGTCTACTTCGCCGTCGTCCCTGCGTCAACAACGTTGTCATCAACAACGTTACTGCTGCGACATCATCTGCTACCTCCACCGTCACCTCCACCAGATCGGTACGTGCGACATATCTCGATCTGTTTAGCAATGGATGCTTTACTGTTTGCGCTGCTGCTACTCATGTTGATTAATGCATCTAGCATGTTCGAGTTTCACATGTTAGTAGTTGCTGTCATTATGTTTTATATTCTGGAATTAATCATGAAAATTGTGCCTAATTATCCAACAATAATTCCATCTAGATCGCCCTGTAAACAGAGCAGTTATCAAATCTACACTGACATAGAAATTGACAAGCGAAGTCGAAAACTACAGCCAGAACATTTGTGTACTTGCTACCGAAGTTGTGCTTTTTGGCATTTCTAGGGCTCATCCGGTTCGTGACTGCAAAACAGACGTCATAAATACATACATACTGCAGATCAGAAATTCTTCAGCAAGGCCTCACGCCTCATAATTCATTTACATGCTATTTACAAAGAGAAGCAAGTACGCGCCGTGGAGGCTCGAAAGACCGCCGAGAGTGCAGGACCGCCCAGTTGTCAATGAGAAGAATGTCACCTTGCTGCCACGGAACGGCGACACATTCCTCCTCTAAGATCTTCCCACATTCTTCTATGACATCGGCAGGCAAGGGTGAGCCATCACCAAACGTAACAGCCTTAACAGGATCGTTCCGAGCATCCTTCCACCCAGTGTAGGCAGCAACCATGCTGTTGAACCATATTTTCCTCATTCGGACCTCGTCCCACTTGACTGCGGGTATCGGACCCATTACTGTTTTAACTCCGTCGTCGGTCCATTCCAGCTTCATTCCAAGCTTCGCAGCCCTGTAAAAGAAAGCCAGACCAAAGTTCAGTGACAACATAGTAAGTGAGCTACAGTCTCGATGAAACTGTATTTCAAATGTTATTAATAAAAAGTTTTAAGCATTTTTTGGTCGATGCACTGCACAGATGACAAGATGAAACATAAAAATGCAGTGATCAATATCGTGATGGCAGGCCATTGGAATAATCCAGCATGGGCAGAATAACTGAAGGCCATTCATGTACTTGAAATTATTTAAACCTCCTACTACTCTATAATAGGACGTGTAATATAGCTCTAATCAACATTTAGCTGATAGTTCAATATTCAGCTCTAGATACACCTTGTTATGAGCCCCTAATCAAAGATCAACATCCATCCCAAAAAATTAGAACCCATGTGGTGCTAAATTATTATTATACCATAGACTACAACATTTATGTGCATGCATATTATGGTAGAAGAAGCGCATCTATTTTTCAAATATCAAGTGGGAACAGCTTTAGAGAATTGATCAACTGACCACATGACTAATTGAATAAGTTCCGCCAGAGCCACTGGTACAGGACTGGTAAGTTCCAATCAATTGTACTAGCTATTCAGAAGTAACCAGTTTAGTAGTGATTGGATTTCAGAAACTTTGGGCTTGCTATATATGTTTCGGACCGCCAGAAGTTCTGCCGTACCATTTTTTACTTGGTGAAGTGATGCACATTATCTAGTAACTAGTAATGTTACAGTAGATATTTGTATGCAAATTTTCAGAAGTAATACTAGATCTATTAATGTATCAGTTTGTAAAGGAATAAGAGAGCAGACCTTTCCTCGGCGACGGCTTTATCTTTAGTGAGAAATGTAGAGTGCCATCCACGGCCAATTGGAGAAGATGGGTCGTCACCCTCTCCTAAGACCCGTGTGTATATAAGGCCATGCTTTTCCAATTTCTCCACAAATTCCGGAAATTTTTCATTCATCCTCTTATAAACATAATGGCTCAGCACTATCGGTGTCTCTCCACCACTCTTCGGTTCCACTTCACAGAAGAAGAACAATTTCGCTGGGAATGTTGGAACCTGAATAGAGAATAAATCCGGTGAGTCTGAACTTCTGATAATCAAAAATGAAAAATCCAAAAGTAAGCGTTGACTTATGAACTAATCTGAAGTGCTATCCTGAAATGCAGAATGCATGTTGTTTCAATCTTGAAACGGGGGAACTTCGATGTCTAGGTACTTGGATTGTTCTCAAAATTCATCGTATGCAAGTTTTGAGCTACTGGCTCCACGCCTCTTGATCAAGTCAACTGATGTTCGGTGAGTTTCCATCGTGGAAACGGAAATTCCAGATGGGGTTGATTAGTTTTACATCACTGAAGATACTAGTATCTAGAATGCAGACCCTGACTTCAGTAACCAGTTTAGTACTAGTGAAATGCAGAGTGTGGGGACTTCTATGTCTAGGTGGAATACTTAAATTGGTCTGAAAAATCATCATATATGTAAATTAAATACCGATGTGTCGATCAATTTTTCCTGAGTTCTGAACTACTGTCTTCCTGATTAAGCCAATGTTTCTAATGATCACTGAAGGGCGAGTTGGGCTAACGGGTCTCACTTCTACATGGAATGGGCTCATGACAGGAGCCAGGAGGTATGCTGACCTGCGCCATTTCGTGGTGGAAGGGGATCTTCTGGTCGGGCGGCGACTCGTTGGCGGTGAACACCCGCCCCACAACGTTGCTGCGGGGCGCCGCGCCGCCGACGTACGGCAGCTCCTCGTACCCGAACGCGTCCACGGCGCGGTCGAAGTCCGCGGCCGTCAGCGCGGGAAACCCACGCAGCAGCACCGCCCCGGCCTCCAGCAGCAGCGGCTCCAACCGGGAGGCCCGCTCCGACCGCACCGCCGCCAGGAACTCGTCGAGGCTTCCTTGTGCCGGTGGTCCGCCGCTCGGGACGAGCACCGCAGGGAAGGCGATGCCCTCGACGGCCCGCTGCTCCGGGAGGCGCGCTTCCTGGAAGAAGCTGCTCCCCGCCACCCGCGCCATCTGCAGAGTTTGGTTACGCTGTTGATGGTGTGCTGTGTGACAGTTCTGCGAGACTCTCCGGAGCCTGTGTGACTGAGCTGAGAGACGTGACGATGATGCTTCAGAGTGGAAGGAGTGAGCACTCGTTGGGTTGGATGAACGTGGACGGATTCTGGAACAGAGTGGACTGTCCTTCTCTCACGACGGCAACCGCACTGCCCTGGGCCTGCATACGAAACTCTTCCACCTACAAGCGATCTAATTGTGACAGCCCAGTTATAGGCCGAGCAATGCAGTGCTTCCTTCAGCCCAATAACAGGTGACCATTTTATGAACATTAAAAAAACATTTTTATACCACGTGATCATTTTCCAAAACAAACAAATTGCAATCTGTCATTTCTACATTTAAATGTATCTATATACACTAAATAGTGTCTACATTCATCTAAGTTTTCACAAATCTAAGATATATTTTTATGCACATAGAGGTAGTGGTTTTTTTACCATGAACATTTTAAAAATATGTTTTTTTCAGAATCTCAACATTTGTGAAAAAAATGAAATCTCACGAAAAAAACAAGCAAAGCAAAAAAAAAAAAGAACAAACATAAAAGAAACTTGTAAAACCCAAAAAACATCCAAAAAAAAAAGTCACCCGTGTGAGCGGAGCACAATCCGTCCAGGCATTGGGATGTAAATATAAATTGCCCTTTTTTGTTTGTTGAACACGCGTGGTGTTGCTCCAAGTTAATGGCGGTGGTTCTCCTATTTCCTGCAAAGGCCTGTGTATAGGAGCTCCCCTTTCGGTTGCTACCTAGTTTCTTTAAGCTAACCTAGCCTACCCACGAGAAAGACCTATCCGGAGATCCACGTTTAGGTTCGGCGCAATTCATCAAATGTTAAAACTGAAGAAAAAAAAGACAAATAAATGGAGAAAAACAATGTTTAGCATGCCATGTAAGAATGATTACTTCTTTTAGTTGAGGTACTTACTCCCTCCGTCTATGAAAGGGTGTCTCAATCTTATCAAAATTTGGATTTATCTAGACGTATTTTAGTACTCCTATTTAGATACGTCAAAATTTGTCCAAAGTTGAGATATCTTTTTATAAAAGGATGGAGTACTAAATTTTGGATATTTAAAAAGGGGTACAAAATGTAATTACTCTTCTCTTGAAACTATCCACTGACCATGTGAAAAATAGCACAATCAGATAGTTGATCCAAATTCCAAAGACCAACAACCTGGTAGGAGCTTTAAAGTTGAGCACTATCGGCGCTGCACGAGGAAGGCATGGCGCTGACTGTTGAACGAGTGTACCTCGATATCGTACAGTCAGCACCCACTCAGCACTCAGCACCGTACGCGGCGAAAGAACAGAGAAGAAAACCGACACGAGCTGTCCAAATCCCTCACTCTCCCTTGAAACCCATGGGGAAGAATCGACATCCTTAAGAGCTCTAAGCTCCCAGGGTTGTGAAGAGCTGTGGTTGAGCGAGATGTCGCTCTCGTGGGGCCTACCTGGAGTCAGGGGTGGCACGATTGGTGATTTGCCTGTAGTATGTCGGTTTTGGCCGACCGTTCTTTGTAAATTAGGCTTGTTCGATCCCGTCGACAGAGAAGAAAATAGGGAGACGCGACCTCTTCTGCTCGCCGCCTCGCCCCATGGATCGCCGCCGCCGCCTCTTTTGCTCCCCATGAAACCGCCACCGCAACCATACAGCTACTCCCACCACCGCCACCACCCGCAGCGGGTTCTTGCTGGCCAGGAGGATTTGAGAAGCCCTCGATGTGCGAGGGCGAGGGCGCGAGGCCGCCCAAGACCGTGCTGCTGCCGGAGCCCCTGATCCATGGTGAGGAGGCGTGTCCGCGCGACATGGGCTCCGTTGGCTGGTGCTCCGCCACCACATAGGCCATCGCAGCCGCGCAGGACGCCCACACGGCGCGGTCGTCCAGGCGTTCGCCAGCGTCAGCGGCAACTCGATCTAATTCTCCTCCAGGCACGCACCGGTGGACTCCTGGCACTTTCTCCTTTCAGGTCAATGGGGATTGTTCGGTGCGGTTAGCTCTCTAATTAATCCTCAGGACAACATGGTTTTTCTACAACTATATAGCCTGATCCATAGGGGGTGTGACAACGAAGTGTTCAACAAATAGGGAAACTAGGTGAGGATTATTTGTTCTGTAAATTACCGTGCATCTAATGTCCTTTTAGTTATTAGTTCCCTGACTGAAGCTAGAGAGTCTATGTGCCCTGCAAATTTCATCCCAGCTATGATGCATACAATTTTTAAAAAGTAACTTTTCTTTGCTTTGACAATGACGCTAACTATGCAGATATGAGATTCATTGACTTAATTTTCTGATGTGACAGATTTTATTTCACATGATTTGATTTCAGCAGTTTAGCTCTGCCTTCACCAATATAGATAGTTCATAAGGAGCTTCCTTTCTTCCTTTCTGTTTGTATGCGATGCGGACAGTGATACAAACTATGCGGATATGGGATTCGTCAATTTAATTTTCCCATGCAGCATTGAGATTTGTAGGCTTTTAGATTTTTGTATTTTTTTCATTCTACATGTTCTTGGACATTTTTATTCGAAAATTGCTCCGTGGATAATCACACGCTGCCCTAAACATCTGAGTATTCTTGCATGTTAGTGTATATTGCTCCACTTTGTCTCTTAGTTTCTTACTTTTCACTTTGTGATCAAATATAGTTGTCTTCTCTTATGCAGATGAACATAAGCATTAACTAAAGAAATAAGAGTTCGGTGAAATCTGATGTTGTAGATGAAAAACACCATATGTCCAGCTTTGATATTGAGATTGATTTGCAAAAAGAGAAAGAGAGAGTAATATAGTACAACTCCTGTTCACCTATATACCAATTTTTAACACAGGAAATAATAACTGGTAGGACAATAATGGTAGCAACTCTAAGTTTCTCTATGGCGCCAAATGTTCAAAATAAGGCCTCGATGGTTGAATGTGTCCTTTTTGCTTATGTGCTTTTGGGGATAATGCATTATAATGCTTCAGTGGATTTACATACACCCAGTCATAAGTTAGTAGAAAATATGTTTGCCTAGAGAGAGCAAATATATTTATAGCCGATGAATGTTATTGCAGTACTTTCTTCTAATCATGATATTTAAAATAAGCAGATAAAGATCCAATTTATATATTAGTATTATAGTTCTGTTCAGAGGTTAATTTTATTTCACTGTCTTGACAGGAAAGATGAATCATTTCACAAGATTCTCATCTTGAGAAGCTATAGAAACAAACGCATTGCAATCTTGATGTGGTAGATGGGAAAATTAACTCACTGCCGATGTTATGTCCTTTGATGCTAAATCTATCATATTCAGCTAGGTACTTTAACTTGATATTCTTAGTTTTGTATTCGCTGGCATTTTTCATGTTGCTTTACTTCCATTTAATAAATAAAACTTTTTAGATATTTATTATCAATGTGCAGATAGGTGTTTCTAAGACATGGGCTTTGCAAAAAAAGATAGCATCCGTTTTACTTAAGGTTTGATTGTAGTGGAAGATAAAACGAAGGGAGTATTCTATCAAGTGATTAGACCCTAGGTTGTTATCCATATACTATTCCTATTCTGGTTGTACCTTTTGTTATATTAGAATATATTTCCTAATAGTGATGCGTTGCTACATTTCTCATTTGCTTTACAAAATTTGTCCTTTCGTTTGTTCTCAGGTTGAATGTATCTTTAGTTGGTGATAAGGAATCCAATTGTTGAACTTCGTCAGTATCTAGCTGTTATAACTCCTTATATATATTTTCAGTATCATTTGAGCTTAAAAGTTGTTGGTTTCTATGGACTATATTCCTCTTGGTGCTATGTATGTCATAGTTGTATTCTTAGTTATTTTCACCTTAATAATGATTTTTTCCTGCAGCCCTTTGCTCATATTTGAAACCCTTCTATAGATTGTGAATAGATGAAAAATCATTCTTTTGCACGAATCATTGGTATCTTTAACCAAGGTGATTCTCATATTCCATAATGAACTTTTAGGTGACATGTATGAAATATTTAAAGGAAATTGGTGAGGCTGGTCCCATCATAGTGCCTTTGTTGTTATCATTGTCTTCATTATCCGGTTCAATTGTTTGGATTTTTTTACTAGATGATAGAATTATCATAGATATAAGAAATATGTAAAACTAGCATCTTCGTTTTGTGTATATTGCAATATTATGAACTCCATTAAATAAAGGGTGTTTTTCTTTGACATTAAAGATGCCAGCTACAAGTAAAGGGTGTTCTTCTTTGACCACCTTTGCGGTTCTTCCAACAGAATATAGGCCATAGAAGAAGTGGAGTCTTAAAGGCTTCTATCAAGCTGAGGTCTTGATAGTTGGATATATATGTGGAAGAGGATATCTACCAACTGCTAAATGCACATGGTGACTTTCGAAGATTGTCATTCTTCCATATTTCAGTCATATAAGCTCACACATAACAAATATCTAGCAGAGAATAGGTCAGCTATCACATGTATGCATATCTTAATTTGTTTAGCAAAAAGAGTAACAATAAGTATGATGTATGTGCTCAAATTCAGCTGTCATAAAATGTTTTGAAGTCATTGTTTGATTCTTTGTAACAGGTCAAATGTTACAAGGACCGCAAACAAATTCAGGTGACTCTGTTTTGCATCTTGCATATTCATGCCTTTCACACCATTTTCAGGTTCTCTACTATTCATATTATCAACAAACTTTTTCATTTCTTAGCCTGATTAGGGTAAGTAATTACTTACTTCTAAACTTCAGGGTCTTGCAGCACATAGGAGAGGGCAAATGTCCACATAAAAATATAGATAATTTAATTCTTCACTCATATGTTTATGCCATTTTGCAATGGTAAACAGACAACAATGTAATTGTTATCTTCTAAGAGCTCTAGGCTCCCTAGAATTGAGGATCTGTGCTTGCTCCTAGGTGTTGGGAACCCACGTGTATACACGTCCGTCAGTCCCTCCGAACCTTGTTCTCTGTAGATTTATGCGTCAGGGTTAGTCAGTTGGCCAAAGCGTTGTTATGTCGGTTCGCTGGGATTGCGTTGTGGAGTTTGGCATTGCCAGGCAGGGGAGAGGAGGATTTTCTTGTTCTAGGGAACTCACGCTTTGCCGTCGACATAACGTCGCAGCCATCTTCCTGGGTGTTGTGCCTCTGCCTTGGGGCTAAATGGCGACGCCAGCCAGGAAGCTGGAATTGACACGCTGAGCCAGCCAAGGTGCCACCATTGTTTCCGGCCACCCCGTTGGCAAGAAATTATTCTGGTGTTCTTACTTCGGGGTCATGGGCACTGCCTACATGAAGGACCACGTCGTCGACAAGATATACCACCACGATGGGTTTGTAGAGCGGGTGGAGGCCGTCGATCGGAAGGAGAAGGACATTGGCACCCTTGTTAAGAATCGCAGCTGGTGCGGTGAGAAATTTCTCCTCTTGGGCGATTCGATGTGATGGTGGTGAATCCCATATTCTCTCGAATGCAATCTCAGATCTGAATACATCCGCGTCAATTTTACTTCAATATTTTGGATCCCAAATCAATGATTAAAAAGTCTGATCATTGTGCTAAAATGAAGTCTATTTGGCTGCAAAAAAATATGTTAGATTTTGTTAGCTGTAGTTTTTTTGTTCGTTGTAGTCTAATTGCTTACAAAATGTGCTTGTTTTCTTCATATTTTGCTTATGAAGAGATATAGGCCAATAGTATTTGATCTGCCCTTAAGTTTGGCAGTGCTTTTAGTTCCATTCTTTATCATGATTCTACAGAAATAATTGTTTCTAGAGGAATGACCATGCGGCATATGATTACATCACTAGGACCTGCACCTCATAAGAACCAGGGCACCCGAGTTTAAGCAGAATTATGACCGAGGCTTAAGACATTATCAGTATATCATGTATAATCTGCAGCTTGGCGAAGTTTAATGTAGTTCTTTTTTCGTGCATTCTCGATGTTCACTTGATCTTGTTACAGCTCTGCTTGTAATTGGATAACCTAGACAGGGAGGCGCATGTATGTGTTGCAGTTAGTTCTAATCATTGGTAAAATATATATATTCATTTTGCAAGTATGGGCAGCAATCAAAGTGGCAGGCAAACCCTAATAGATGTTCCACTGAAGTTGTGCTGCATTGCCGAGTTTTGCAGGTGGTGGCAACTGATGAATCCACAACTCCTACTGCCTGGGAGACTTGACAAGAATGTTTTCTACGACTCAGCTGTGGGAAACCACACTAAGCATGTTACCTTTAAACTTAGGGCCATTAGAGGTGAGCAGTGGAAGAAGGTGCCATGAGTTCATCTTCTGTAATTGCTAAATTATTCTAGAGTACTTTCTTTATAATCTGCTATTAATTAATTTCTACATTATTACTTGAGTTCTGGAGTTTGAGATGTACTATGTACTATACTTTCTGTATGAAAAGTTAAATAGTTTGGAAATCGATGTGACTGTGAGAGGGGCATGATTTTTATGTGCATCTGGATGTCCAAATTGTAATGAATAAGAAGAGGTCGGTTTTACCTTTGTCTGTTCTTCCTCTGTTAAGTAGGTAAGGGTCATTGTGTAGAGTAGTAGCAAGAAGTTCTGCATCTATTACGTGTGTCGCTCTAGCAATGTTTTTCGTAAGAGAAACTATAATATAAAATTATGCATGTTACATAGTGTTGTACAGTCAGAAATCAACCTTGAACATACTTTACGTTTTATGGGGGGCACACTGTACGGTAATGTGCTTTTGGCCTACATCCTCTCATGCATTTTTCTTCTCCATTGCACTTGACTGAATAAGAAATGCACCTGTGGCATGCAGACAAAAACGAAATTCAAAGCAACACGTCAAAGAAGTAGATGACATGAATGTTGCTTTGCCAAAAAAAAAAGATAATATAAAGCCAGTATACCAAACGTGGAAGAAAAACATACATGTTCAAACCGACTAAAAGGAATAACGCACGCCGCAACGCGCGTGAGGTCCTTCTAGTTCAAGCTAAACCGCGGTCAAGAAAAACACTTGTTAAACCTGCAACTTGACGATTGTTTATAACCCATAACAAGAGGGCTCGTGTTTGGTTTTAGTTTCTGTCAACAGTTTCGACGGCGATGAAAGGAAGGGAGTATAATCCTAGTCCCTGGCCTTGTTGATTCCTGCATCGATATTGCCCTTGGAACATCGGGCGTCGTCCAAGTTGGATTGTACCTGTCCTGCGATCAGCTATGAGCGCAGATGCCCTTCAAGGCTGCTTGGCCTTTGGTTACTCCGTCGGTCGTCGCCGAGCATGACGATCTAACGCTCCTCCAACCAAACGGCACTATGTATGAGGATCCCTCGGCGAGATCGGCCGGAGAGAGCGACGTCTCTTCCAATCATGCTGGAGGTCATACAAAATGTCTTTAGTTTTCAGCTACAGACAGGGGCGGAGCTCCCAGTAGGGCAAGGTAGGGCAGCCGCCCTACCTTGATTTTTGGTGAATACACTTAGATGCGCGTGTTTTTTCTGAAAATTTTGAGTGGTCATACATCGAAAACGGACTCCGTATGAGAAAGTTATGCATGTTTCAGTAAAAACACTGCGCAAAATCAATTACAGGCCAAAAACATAGACTATTTTTACCTTCAAATATAAGCTCGTATTCTAGATTCAATGTGAATAATATTGCTTGTATTACAAAGATTTATTATTGAATGTACCCTAGTATATACAAGATAAGCTCGAGTTATTCATTATATATACTTGTAGAATTGAAGATTTTTAGGTATTTTAAAGACAAGTAATACTTTCTTCGACCGCATTATTACTCCATCAAGATGACATAGGGCTTACCCGTAAAGACATCAACAATTGAAAAGAATTTTCTAGCAACAAAAATAATCAAAATCAAGTTGCGCATCGAACGAGGGATAATCAAACGTCTTGATTATTTGAATTACATCATATTTTTTAAGATGTAAAGCTTTGCCGTTGAGTTAGCATTATTGGTATGTTTTTTAGGTTATACTTATAATTAAATATTTTTTATTTTTATTGTATTGAGATATTACTATTTTTTAGGACTTTTTGGTATTTGCATCATTCAAAATTTGCCCTACCTTAGATTTTTTTCGTCCTTCGCCACTGGCTACAGACCATGCTTAGTTGCATGCATAGCTCGATCAGTGTAGAAACGGAAGCTGCGTCTGTCCGACGAGCATCGAGAATTAAGCCCATGGAACGGGAAAACTTGGGGTCGGTGCGTTGTAGTTTGCGACGATCGGTCCTTGTGTGTGCGCTGCGCTGCGTCGTTGAATATGGAATCATACTAATTTTGACCAGAATTGCCGTTGCATCTCAAGAGAGAATATTGTACACAAAGAGTTTGGTGAAAATCAAACTATCAGGGGACTAGTAGTGGTGGTGTGTAATAGTGAGATTAGTGGTATTGAATAGTACGCTGGTCTTCGGCCCCCTGTCGCTCCCCGCGGGCGATCCCGACCCTAGCTCTTGAGGCGGTTGCCCCTAGGTAGGATGTCCGACCGGGCATAACCGAACCGAAACCGAAAACCGAATCCGAAAAAACCTAACTGCACCTGAAAATTCGGTTTTTTCAGTTTCTGGTTAAGGTTACAGTTAACAGAAACACTAACCATATGATCCTCGGTTTTTTCGGTTTTAAACCGAAAAACCGCGGTTTTGACCGAATTAACTGAAAGTGTCTGTGCAAGCCGCAAGGCAAGGCCCAGCCGCGGCCGCCCAGCGCCCCAGCTCTCGGCCTCTCGCTCCGTTGCTCAGCAGACGCGAACGGGGCCCGACGCGAACCACACGCAGAGGGCAGAGGCGAACCACGGAACCAGGCAGAAGGGGCGGCGCGAACCCTAGTTCTGCTGGCGGTCGGACTGGCGGCGCACCTTCCTCGTCCGTCCGGCGACGCGCTCCTCTATCCAGCCGCCGCCGGCTCCTCCCATCCGGCCATCCCCGGCCCCTCCTAGCGTGGAGGCCTGGAGGGGAAGCTGCTAAATGTTGCTAGTTCCCGACTTCTTGTAGACTGTAGTAGTTGTTCCAGCTTGATAGTCTTTTGAGTTTGAGACATAATATTATCCTTTGAATGTATGGTTTAGTGAAATCTTGGGAGTTTGAGACAGAATATATTATCATTGGAATCTGTGATTTGGTGACTTGTATTGTATCTCATGTTACTGATGGCTGCAGACTGGTTATGCAAATATTTTTTACTTGACCAAATGCTACTTAATTACTTATATCCCATTTCCAAAAGGTTATGCAAATATTTTTTACTTGACCAAATGCTCACAGAAAGTCATGCCAAAAGTTGACCATGCCCGTCATTTAAAAATTGGCGTCAACTTTGGTTAATTTGGTTATTACCGAAACCGAACCGAAAGTTATTGGTTATTACCGAAACCTAATCGTATTCTCGTACAAAACCGTATTAACCGAAGTATTAAAATCGTATTTACCGAAAAACCGTATAAACCGAACCGATTTAACCGATTTAACCGAATGCGCAATTATAGTAGGATGACACAAATTGGTCGACAACGTCAAGCTTGGTCTCTTGCAAGCGGGGAGGAAGTTGAAATAATTTCATGGGTGGTTGTCTGTCTTTCGGGATTGTTCAAACCTCGCACATGAAATAAATGTCGTCACTCATTCAACCTTATTTTTTTTGCATTTTTTAGTAAAATTGAACTATAAGGGCATATTAGTTTTTTTCACCTCTGATGACATCTACTAGTAGTTGCTTGCTAAGTCTATATAATTAAGCATATCTTTTATCCTATGATCCCAATCCAAAAGTATAAATCCTTATTTTCCCTTTATTTTCTACAATTTACCTTAGTTCTATTCCAGCAATTTATCCACTTTATCTAGCAATTCCCCTTGGAACCACATATTTCGTTGTCCTCTTGTGTCAGATCGGGGATCCTGAAACAAACAGTAAGAAGAAACTTTTTACAGATGCAGCGCAGCAGCGTTAACATGAAACAAGTACAGTTTTCTGGTTTTCGAGAAACGAGAAGCTGCTCGAAAATAAGTGACTCGGCTTTATTTAGACGTAAATATATCTACACAACGAAATATGTCAAAATACAATCTTTTTTTTCGAAGCGAGTAGTGCTGAACAAAATAAAGGGCTATTGGTTTTTATAGTATCGCTACAGCCTTTACTGACAGGGGCACCGTCCTTGTGTCCCCAGCCTAGCCGCGAACTGGTGATCGACCCACGGGCTCCTAGAGTTGTAGGGCCGGCCGCGTCAGATTGAGACAGTCGGCTCCACCCTCCCAAACTGCTGTGCGCGCACGGGGTGCACTTGCTGCCGGGCACGGTGGTGGGTGGATCTACTCGACGGCGCTGTCCGGTGAAGGCTGCAGCCGCCAAGCAGCGGCGCATGATTACTTCCTTCGCAATTATACCGACGGACGAGGTAGATAGAGACGCCGCTGACGCGTGGGCCCTTGCGTCCCACAGTTCCTACGGAGGGCCACACTGCAGACTGGGCGAGGCGCAACCGGGGAAGGCGTCACTCCCAGCCCCAGCTATGTCTGACGGCTCATTACGACGCGTACGGCCCCTTCTCCACTGACATGTGGGGCCCGGAGCAGGCGGGCGGTGGAAACGAGGAGGGTGGTGACCGGGGTGTCAGCGTCACGCGCGGCACGGAAAGTGTGCCTGCGCGCGTGCGAGATTGTGCGGGACTGGCGGCTGCTCGCCGCGTCGCGTCGCGGGCAGAGAAGAGAACACGAGCTCGCTCGCGCACGTGCCGCTGACATCGGCGGATTTATTAGAGCAATTCCAATTATATCTGTAAGTGGAAACGGCAGGCCACGGCGCCGTTAGCCCAGGCCCGCTCAACTTGGTAAATGGACACCCACTAAAAAGGAATGAATCGTAGCGGCCTTGACGGTTACCCCGCTACCGCCGCCACGCCGCCCATCGTTACTTTCTGACCCCCTCCATGGCGACGGGAGGCAGACGCCGCCCCATCCTTCCGCCCCTCCTCTCCACTCCTCTTCCCCAAAGAAACAGCTTCACCGCCGCCGCCCCATCCATCCGCTCCGCCCCTCAACTCATGTTCTCTGGATGAGGAGGTCGAATATGCTCCCCCCGTCCCCAGCGTGGATTGGGACGCGGAGCTGGCGACCAGAGCAGGCGGCCGTCGCTCACCCGATCGACGACCACTCGCGCCCGACCAGGCAGGTGCGTCTCGCCGGCGGCGACGGCCTCCGCAACAAACGCCATCTCGCCTTTGACCACGACCTCGTCGGGGAGGAGCAGGGGCGGCAATCTCAGGCGGCAGACAGAGGGCGGCGCCCGCGAGGTGGAAGGTCGCGCCGGAGCCAGGGAAGTGAGGAGAGGCAGTAGCGCACGGCTTGAGCCAGCGGGATCGATCGATCGATCGGGCGAATCTGGCGCATGTTTGATGGATCGATCGGGCGAATCTGGCGGGTGTAAGCGGTCAAGCGGCGGGCCGCTCGTGCTGACGGTATTATACGGACTATCTGTATAGTTCCGTTAGTCTAAACGGCAGGAAGTGGCATCTGGTGGACCACCGCTAGCGCGTCCATTTACAGGTATAATTCCAATAGTGTTTTCTTGGTATAAGTAAGTCCGTATAAATATAACTTAAGAAGCATATCTGATAGTAGTATAAAAGTGTATTAATTTTACAATCATGGCACACATATAACCTGAGCTGGCTCAAGATAAGAGCCCACTCCCCTTCTCTCTCCTAATCTCTCTCCTCCAACTAAGCAAATTTATAATATTTTACCTCTTATAGCCAGCTGACTGTACCTTATTGTACTTGCTCTTACCGCTGCTCTGCGGCGTTGGGGCCAGAGTCAGAGCCCTGATTTGTTTGTTGGGTGCTCTTTCTTTGTTGTTTTCCTTCCAGTTCAGGCCGTGTGGTTGTTGGCTTTTTTTTGCCGTGTGAGGATGTGAGCAGCCGATCGATCGACGGTCACGGTGGCTGCCGTTTCGCTCACCAAACTGGTGGTACTGCCCGCTGCCGTGGCCGGTTTGTTTGCCTAGCCTAGCCAGACCACCGTCGGGTGGCTCACGCGGCCGCAGCCGCACGCGCAGCTGGACTCTGGAGTGGTACAGCAAGGTCAAGGAAACAGCGTATGCACGTTCCACTGATGAGTCTCCGCAGCCAGCTGCGGTGGAACTGGAAATCCGGTACGCTTCCACTTGCCACTGTTTGCCCGCCGTGCATCCATCTGGCCATGCATGCCGCCATGCTTGCATTTGATCCTCCTTGATACGATACATACACGGTCACATGCGTGCTGATTTCATCCCAGCTGGAAATTGCACGCAAGCTTAATACGTATCACCTTGCACACGGCTTTCCAGCATCTCTAGCCGATACCCTAAAAGCCGGTCTCGCAAAAGGCCATTTTGCGGTACGAATTTTACGCGGCATGGCTCGTGTTTTACCGGAAGATATACCGTGTAAAAATATATATCCATCTAACACGTAGAAACCACTGGTCATAGGATATTTCCCTTTTCCCCCCTTATCTAACATGCAAAGGTGCTTCCGTGTACATGGACACTTGGCTGAGCTCGAAATTAGCCGAAAACTGGTCAAGTTTGTCATGAATCTGTCGGAACTGGGGTGGATCGTAGAAGATTGGTCCAAATTTAGCCAGAATGGTGGTCGTGGCTGCAGTTCGTCATGAATCTGTCAGAACTGGGGTGAATCGTAGAAGACTGGTCCAAATTTGGCCAGAATGGTGATGCCGTGGCGGAAGTTGGCCAAATTCCGCCCAGCCTAGCGACGGTTGATGCGAAAATTCCCACCCACCAACCATTCCCGCGATTTGCAGTTTACCTTAAAAATACACACCAAAACCACACATATGAGGCATCTGAGCCTCGTTTTGCAGTTTACCGCGGAATAAAATTGCATCTCAGCCCGGTTTGCGAATCCGATTTCGGCACTTTTTCGCTCAAAATAACGGTTATTTCGCGTTTCTCCTTTGCAAAAGATGCTCTTAAGGAACAATGGAGTAGCCTCTCTTTTTTCGAGAACCCACATATGTCTTTGTATCAACCTTATAAGAGAAAAACATTGTCAAATTTATGAGGGAAACCGGACTGAAAAACCAAATAGATGATGCCTTCCAGTTTACAACGCACACCTGCCCAAGCATCGGCCAACAATGGCGCGAGGCAAGGGCATAGGGTCTTAAAACCGCGTCACAACCAAAGCAGGACAACCTAGGATGGCCCTAACTCCAGGAAGGTACATGTCGATGTACATGCCGCCCATAAGGAGGCGAGAGGGCAGTATGACTTGACTAGACGCAACACCGACCATGCACCGACCAAGAGTACATATAGCGCTCTGAAGACCGACGCCCGGAGTAGCAGGCACCTTTGACTCCAACTGTCGTCTTGGGACTCCCGGAACAACCTCGACAGATCATCCAACGAGGAGGCGACACTAAAGTGCCACCATTGCCTAATCCAACGACTGGATCTAGGGTTTTCCCTGGTGCCTGGATAGGATGGAACAAGAAGGGACTCAACGACGTCTTCAAGAAGGTAACAGCGCATGCATGCGGGTGTCGCCGTCATCCGGAAGGTCGCAAGTTTTCTCCCAGGCCTTACTTCGACCCCACTGTGCAGGAGCGAAACAAACAAGAGTCATCGCACATAAGACACCTCTTTTGAATGTCCACAAAATCTGTAGGATTCTCTATCCAAAAGAGGCGAAAGAGACAAGTAAAAAGGAAGAATCAAATAATGCAGTTTCTGGCTTAAAGTTGTTTATCGGTGGCCAGGACCACAAACATAAGCGGGGGCTTGATATTGCCAAATGATTCCTTGACGCTCATTGCCATACTAAGCTAGTCCACAAGCGATAATTAGATGGTGATACACCTGTGTTGAAGTAACCCGAGGCTCAAGTTCAGCCAAGCAACTGTATGTGGGCTGCTGTATAAAGCAATGGCGTTATGGTAACCACAAATCTCGATCCAGCTAGCTCATAAATTTTTGATAGCCATGTGCCTAGAGGCTGCCAACCATACGACGAGGACATTTGCAGTTCAATGCAGAGAGCGCTGGTGCGTACTACAAGTTCTGATAACAAATCGACCCCTTGATCAAAACTTTCTGAAAATAGCGATCTTCCTTACGCTCCGAGAGTCAAATGGAGTTATCCGTTGGTCAAATGCCCTGTTGTTTCCTCGAATCGCTGCTCCCTTTGCTGCGTTTCTTCGAAATCTGAATCGTCGGAAGTACGATGACAAGATCGTGTAGGAAGACGTGAGAGCTTGTTTCTCGTGGTGTTGGCAACTCATTTGGTAAGAGAAACCTACTACTTTCTCGGTTCCAAAATAATTGTCATAGTCTTTCTTTAAATGCATATACATCTATACGTTAAAAATACGCCTACACAAAATTATGACACTCATGCAAATTCAGACAGAGAGTACTACTTTGTACTTGTATATATGAAAAAATTATTAGGTCATACCTCATAAAAAAATTCATTTGCTACAATCAAACACACTTTATCTTTTCATACGATTCAAGTACGCATGATATATCAATCATATACCTTCTATATTCCTATGTTTTTTCCTATCCTATGAATCAAAGGAGTTCTAAGTGGCCTCCACGGAAAGGGTTAAGTCCAAATGAGATAGCCTACATAGTTATTAGTAAGGTAATCTCTCCAGGTTTCGTTATCCGTAGTCTATCTCTTCGTTAAGAGGTTGCTAGTTCTATTTTGTGAACTCCACTTTTAAATTCCTCTTTGTAATTTTGTAATGTTAGTTACATCATTCATTTTTTGTACGCATTTTTTGTGTGTGATGGTGTGTTAATCTTATTTAGCCATTTTTCTCTCATCCTGACATCTTGGGCCTACTGTAGGTAGGCCTATGTTGAATGGTGTCTAGCTCGAAGGCGCATTCTAGTTTCCTGTTTTCTTCTCGAAATAAGTCCCTTCGCTATACCTAACCACACCTGGTACACCTTACACGTATTCCACACCCTTGCACCCACCTAGCATGCCACGCACTGATACCGCCAATTCTCCACCCCTTTATCCTCTAGGGTGAGGCAAAAGCTTCGAGCAACGACATTCGTAGCAAGCAAGATCGAGTTGCCCAGCGATTCAGCCTCCACATTTGTATGCCTATGGTCTCGGGCTATTAGGAACCGAGAAAAATATTTTAATGGGGTAATTAATTAGTGTCATAAAATCATAAAGATATGCCACAGACACAGGGTAAAAAGTGAAATTCGGTTAGCTATTGCCACCCTATCTCCAACGGATAAACAAATCCAATCATAGATCGTAAGACAAACACGAAGTTGGTGTACACGACTTCACGCCTTTGTGGATGTCCATATGCAAAATTTGTTACGCTTGCGTCGGTGGCGTGCCTTGAAGGTTAATGCCGTTGTGTAGCACCTTCTCTTCGTTTATCCTTGTCTACACGTTGTGGAAAACTTTTGTAAGTCCTATGCTCAGTGATTCATGTTTGGCACGAAATAAATGTTATTATGAACTTACCATTTTGGTGTCCCTGCTCATATTTCGGCGGTTAATAACACGATGTTACCATGATATAAGGGTACTACCTTTTTTTTCAAAACTTATGTTGCTTCTTTGTTTTATGATTTTTTCCTGACAAAACTTGGATACCATAATTAGAGTGGCAACAAGAAATCGTACTCCGTATTTCGTAAGTCGTAACCCTTACGAAAACCAGAGCCGGTGACCAGCGGTTTCCACCGGCGACCGGCCTGTAAAACGGGGAGCAGCCGGTAAGGTGGAAATGGCGTGCGGAAATGACCGCGGCGAAGTAATAAACTACTCCGCCGCACGCAGGCAGGTGTGCCGCCCACCCGCCCGACGCCAAATACAAAGCGCACGGCCCCCTTTTATAGCCCCCCGTCTCCTCCGTCTCCTCCTCGCCCCGCCCCGTCTCCACTGCCAACCCACCACCACCACCTCCCTCGCGCGCAGGCAGCCAGAGGCAGGGGCTCCTTCCGGGCTGAGCACGGAAGCACCGCGCGCCGGAGCTCCCCGCGGAATTCGCAGCCATGCTCTCCGCGCGCGCCGCCGCCGCGTCCCAGTCCCACGCCGCCTCCCTGGTACGTACCGACACCGCTCTGCGCCTTTTGCTCGCTGATCCCGCCTACGGCGTCTGCTCGCTTCCAGTCGTGCGATTGCACAGTGGTGTTGCATACGAGGAAGTAACCGTTGCTTGTCTGTCTGTCTGTGTTTTTCTGTCTGAACAGTGGAAGCGCGGAGGCGGCGATGCGGGCGGCGGCAGCGGATGCACGAGCTGTATGGAGGTGCGGAGGAGGGCCGCGTCGGTGGCGGTCCGCGCGGCGCCGCCGAAGCGGGTCGAGGCGGTGGCCATGGAGTCGGCCGCCGAGACCGCCCACTCCGACAAGGAGGTGGCGCTCACCGACGGCGCGGCCGACGAGGACAGCCCCCCGGAGCCGGAGGAGGAGCTGCCCGTCACGCCCTGGGCCTTCTCTGTCGCGAGGTGAGCGGATCGGATCCGATCGCCGCGTGCTGGATCTGGGGTGGAGTGGGGGCGGACGTTTCGATGACGCGATCTGGGTGTGGGTGTGGGGGATTTCGATTAATTTCGTTGCCGTTTTAGTCCTCCTGGGATCCATTCGTTCGGCGGGGTTAGCTGTACGGTTTCCCCCGCGTGTTGCTTGCTTCGCTTAAGCTACTGCTCCATTTTAGAACTACTCAACATATTTTTAGAACTTCGACGTGCCTGGACTCTGGAACCCAGGATGCGTGTCTCCTTGCTTGACGTCGCCCGAAACAAATCTAATCGCGTAATGGTTTGGCTTTGTGCGTCCATATCCGGTAGATTTCCTCCTAGTGTCATCAAAGCGGAAGATAACTGTCGCTTTCTCCTTCTGGCGAGAAACCCAGGTCAGCCGAGTTTTGTTGTTTCCTCACACACGGTATGGGTTTGCCCGGTATTGTTGGGGTCGCCCAGCCCAGCTGGTCGCATTAAAATTTCTGGTAGTAATAGTATATTGTTTTTACGATTTCAATTCCAGTTTACTTAGAGGATATTGTTTCCTTGTTTCATCCTCTAGAGTTTGAAAGCGGACCGGGTTGCCGCTGGACGGATTTTGAGTAGGTCGTGAGTAGTTGAGCAACGCAACGAATTGGAATTGGTTGTTCTGTTTTGGTCTCTTTCTATTTCTTGCATTCTTGTGGGTGGGAGTATATTCTAGTCTGGCCCACAGCAATATCTGTGCGCCTTGCTTTCTCCAGCACGCCTGACAGCGAAATTTGCCTGCATATTCATACTGAATTGACACCTTATGGTGAACTAGTAATCAAGCACGTGCATATGCACGTTACATATCATTGTGTGATGCTACTAAACGCAGTTCTACAAACTTCACATGAACTTATTTTAATTTAAACTAAACCGGTGAATCATTACCAATTTGTTGTCAAAAAATTATACACAAATATTTATTTATTTTGTTTTGAAAATGGAATAGCAGAAATAGAATCAAATATTAAAATGTTGATCCATCAATTTAATTACATACCTTGGTTCTAACCAGAATGCAATAACTCTGAGCAACTTCGTCGACTCTAATAGACTGAAGAACATGCTTCTATAAAAATTGGAAGCTGCATGGGCCGAGGCGCCGAGATTCTATAGAAAGAGCATCACATCTACTTTATGCCAAAAACATCCTTGTGTTCAATTATTAAATCTCCTGCACAATAATGCTAAAGCTTGAGAGGTTCTCTTGATTTTTACTATAATCACCGAATTACCAAGTTAATTCGAATGTGCATATAACACAATTGTGTTCAATCATTTAATTTCCTGCACAAAAACTGACAATTAAACCCCGGAGAGCCTTTGAGGAATCCCTGTCTTCCATTTCTACATAAATGGTGCTATATATATAATAATATATATGGTGCTATATATTGTTTGTGTTAGTTGAGATATCACAAAATGTCGTGTTAGTTGAGATATCACAAAATGTCTTCTCATTCCTACATAAATTGTGCTATATATAAAATGGTGCTATATATTGTTTGTGTGATATCTGAATTCTATGCCTGACTGCATTTCACCACAATCATGTACAAATGAATCCATGAAAACTGACCTGCTAGACCTATAATTTTCATTTTAGGCATTCGTACAAACACCGGACACGCACCACCAAAAAATAGGGTAGTTCTTTACTTCTTTACATTTCCTTTTGTTACTTATGCAAGGAAGCAAATAGAAAGTGTGTTTGGACATTGGGAGAAGCCATACCAGGGAACAGGGCCAGAATCCTCCGAACAAGGACAATCGTGCATGCAGAGAAGCCACTTAGAGCATGCCGGCGGCAGTTGTCAACTGGCCGTGAATCCTAGTCTCGTATGCGTACCCAAGTCTTCTCGTATTAGGCCGGGCGAGCGCCGAGCAGGACGACGCAGGTGCAGGGCGGCGGCGGTGGCCTCCTGGATCACGGCGTTGTGGAGGAGGACGGCTTCGTCGACAGTACAGGGCAGGGCTGTGGCGTTTCGGCAGGGCGGCAACGTGGGGCAGCGCGGCGGCGTCCGAGCTAGTGACGTGCGGCCGCGCGGCGCGACGCAGGACGGTCAGCGGCGGCAGGGACGGCGACGGCACTGGGGTTCGTAGGCTAGGCGGTTTGGGGAAAAGTGAATAAGTTTGATTAGGCTGTGGAGTTGTCAGTTCGGAGGTGTTTTAGCGCTAATCGTGGGTGGGATTTGAACCGCTAGATATTGATCTTACAGCTGCGATTTGTTGGATCTGCCCCCTCTGTACCTTTTTATATTGGTATAGATGATAACAAATAGGTTTGTCAGCTAACTGAAAGCAAGCAGATAACAATTACTTCAGCAAGGAAAGTCGAGTACCCAATTGATCACAAGAATTTTTACAACTTCTCTGCGTAGAATTTTGAGTAGGTCGCAAGGGTTCTTCATGTCAATGAACTCGCTGTCTTGTTTTGGTTTCTCCTTTTTCTTGCATTCTTGTGGGTGGGGTATATTCTAATCTGGCCCACAGCAGTATCTGTGCGTCTTGTTTTCTCAGCTACCCCTGACAGCAAAATTTGACTCCATATTGATACTGAATTGACAACATATGGTGAATGATAGCAAATAAGTTTGTCAGTTAACTGAAAGCAGGCAGATAATAGTAACGTCAGCAAGGAAAGTCAAGTAACCAGTTGACCACGAGAACGGCCATAGTTGGTGCAATGGACTTAATTAGTTTTGCGCTCTATGCTAAATATAAAAAAATGCTAATAAACCTCTTGTGCCACAGTGGTTACACCCTTCTGAGAGATCCTCATCACAACAAGGGACTTGCATTTTCGGAGAAGGAGCGGGATGCGCACTACTTGCGTGGCCTTCTTCCTCCAGCAGTTGTTTCCCAGGAGCTCCAAGTATGTGCAACCATCACTAGCCATGTTAAGTTGTAAATCATTCTGGTCTTCGTTTTCCAAATGGTACTCTCGGTGTGTATGCAGGTAAAGAAGATTATGCATGACCTTCGCCAGTACAAGGTCCCTTTGCAGCGCTATGTGGCCATGATGGACCTTCAGGTAGCCTGATTAGTCTTTTTGATTCTATATTCCACTGAACTATGTATTTGCTCATGTAAGAAGATTGACTATGCAACACGGGGAATTCTTCGTTGAAAATCTGATAAAATACAACCAACCTTTATTGAGTTAAAATGAGTTACTGATTGCAACACTGTTCGCAATGCTTTGTGATTTCAGGAGAGGAATGAGCGGCTTTTCTACAAGCTTTTAATTGATAACGTGGAGGAGCTGCTTCCTGTGGTTTATACACCAACTGTAGGTGAGGCCTGCCAGAAGTATGGGAGCATATTTAGGCGCCCACAGGGTCTGTATGTCAGCTTGAGAGACAAGTACGTTCAACCAGCTTTGATTGAACTTACACCAGTTATCTGTTTTGTTTATTATTGGGACTTAATGGAGGTGATTGTAGGGGGAAGGTCCTTGAAGTGCTAAGGAACTGGCCTGAGAGGAACATTCAAGTTATCGTTGTTACTGATGGTGAGCGCATTTTGGGGCTTGGAGATTTGGGTTGTCAGGTATGCTTGTCTAATTAGCTGCTTACTTCAGGAACTTTGCTTACATTATGTTGGAATGATATCCTATAGGGCATGGGAATTCCTGTCGGCAAACTTTCTCTGTACACTGCTCTTGGAGGAGTTCGCCCGTCAGCTGTAAGCTTTAACATATTGTTGCTGTCTCCTTTAATGATCCCACTATATTGCTACCAGCTAAAAAACAGCCAAATAATTTCAGTTTCTTAAATGTGAACTTTGCAGTGCTTGCCTATTACAATTGATGTTGGTACTAACAATGAGAAATTGCTTAACGACGAGTTCTACATCGGGATTCGGCAAAGACGTGCTACCGGGGAGGTATGGAGATCTACAAACTTTGCTTGGAGGAATCAAGTCATTCTCAAAATAACCAACACTTAGGTCTGATCTGTACTTATCCTTGATTGCAGGAGTATCATGAGCTCATGGAAGAGTTCATGGATGCTGTTAAGCACATATACGGTGAAAAGGTTCTCATCCAGGTCAGTTCAGACACCCAGTAATTTTCTTTGTTATATAGTGATCATTTTGGATTGTTATTAAAAATAGTGAGCCTGAATCTTCCTTTTGCCAGTTTGAAGACTTCGCCAATCACAATGCGTTTGATTTGCTTGCAAAATATAGCAAGAGTCATCTTGTTTTCAATGATGATATCCAGGTGTGTAACTGTCTGTTTTGTTCATAGAGATTTTGTGTGCAAAAATGATGATGTCATAAAAATAAGTTGGTTCATTTTGTTGAACTAAAGAGGATAAAGGGTACCTAACATTGGCCCACTTGCATCTATAATTGTTCATGCCGAAGTTTTCAGTTTTATCAGATGCTGTCCATATTGTATTATTCAGTATTGCGTTCAGTTTGTTGTCTTCTCGTATTGATATGAAATGTGTTATTGCAGGGAACAGCATCTGTGGTCCTTGCAGGCCTGCTATCTTCCCTGAAGGTCGTCGGTGGAACCCTAGCAGAGCACACATATTTGTTCCTTGGTGCTGGCGAGGTCAGTGAAAATTTCTCAGTGTAATTTTTGCCGAACTGTTAAAACATGATGCGTTGTCTGGAACACATATGATGGTACATTCTCTGGAACAATATGATGATGCATTTCACTGCAGGCTGGAACCGGTATTGCAGAACTCATTGCTCTTGAGATTTCAAAACAGGTAACTAACTTCAATCTTTCAAAATGTCAGTGTTGTGCATACGGTTTTAATGGTGGTGCTAATACATGCTGATATTGATCAATTTATAGACAAATGCTCCAATAGAAGAGTGCCGCAAAAAGATTTGGCTGGTGGATTCAAAGGTATGGAGCCAAAGAATAGTTTTTAGCACAATATTTTGAATGCTGCAGCTGGCTGCCTGACACAATATTACTCTGTTACATATTTAGGGTTTGATCGTCAACTCCAGAAAAGACTCCCTTCAGCCATTCAAAAAATCTTGGGCACACGAGCATGAACCTTTGACAACCTTGTTAGATGCAGTGGAGGTATTCATTATTTACACACATTTAAGAATTCAGTTCAATTAGTGGTTGATGTTTTTCCGGAAATTGTTCTGTTAACGCTGTATCTTATTAAATTTGGTGTATTATTTCTCAGTCCATCAAACCTACAGTGCTGATCGGAACTTCTGGAGTTGGCAGGACTTTCACAAAAGAAGTTGTTGAGGCCATGGCTTCTTTCAACGAGGTATTTTGAAAACTTTGAACATTATTATTGGTGTTCAAGTTTTAACTTCCTGGAACCAGTGAAATGGTTGAATAACTTCTGATATTTAAAATTCTATCTAAATGTAGAGACCTATCATTTTCTCATTGTCAAATCCAACATCGCACTCTGAATGTACTGCTGAAGAAGCTTATAACTGGACCCAGGTGAGTTTCCTAACGAATCACTGTGATATCCTATTTGAAATGCAACAAAGATTAATGAAAGATGTTCCATGTATGGTCTTATACATTTTTTCCAAAATAAGTTGCGTCTAGTACTCATGTATCGCCATAGCTGGTGTTTCATAATTGGCACAATAAGGACTTCACTAAAACATGCAAATGCATCTCCATATTTGCAGGGTCGTGCAGTGTTTGCCAGCGGTAGTCCGTTTGATCCTGTGGAGTACAATGGAAAGACTTATGTGCCTGGCCAGGTATGATTTTACTCTCTTCCAATGGAAAACAATATTGCTGGTCCAAAAGCTTGCTTATTCAAAGCAGAAGTTCGTCAAATCTAATTCTTTTGTCTACCCACAACAGTCAAACAATGCTTACATTTTCCCTGGATTTGGCCTTGGTGTTGTCATCTCTGGAGCAACCCGTGTACATGAGGACATGCTTCTTGCTGCATGTAAGTAACTTCAAAGGGAACTGCTGAATATGTTATCCATCAAGCCCTGCCATTCCCCTAACTATCCTGCGCTTTAAACGATATTCACATTATGGGATGTTTACGAGTTGTCATTCCTTTGAACAGCGGAAACACTAGCTGAACAGGCCACCCAGGAGAACTTTGACAAGGGATCCATCTTCCCACCCTTCACGAACATCAGAAAGATATCTGCCCAAATCGCTGCTAGCGTGGCTGCAAAGGCATATGAGCTCGGTATGTTCTTCTGACACCTGAACTCTTTCAGGTCCCTTGGAAAACCCTGGGTTTGAACTTTGGAAACTGACATTGCCCAACTTTTTCTGCAGGCTTGGCGACTCGCCTGCCACGCCCGAGAGATCTGGAGAAATATGCTGAGAGTTGCATGTACACTCCCATCTACCGCAGCTACAGGTAGTCCAGCGGAGCTCAATTTTGCAGTAATAAAAGATATCGCAGGGCCTGCGATGCTGTTGTTGTTTGTTGCTGTTGTTCCCGCTGCTGCTGCTGGACATTGTATCTGTCTATACATATATGCCATGACTGTTGTAACGCTATGGAAGGAAGTCTAGTGAACCGTCTCTCATGTGTGCCAACGTTTGCTATTCTTGTCACTTGAGTATAAAGAAATGCTCTCTGGCCGCTGACCCACCTCAGTCCCCTCTTCCTACCCAAACTCCTCTCTTCCTTACCATTTTTTTTTGTGTGTCTGCACACACAACCAGATTGAGAAAGAGAGAGCTGTGGCTGCGGAGTCCACTGAACTGTAGTTGGGGCTTACATGGTGTGAACTCCAGCGAGGAAAAGGGAGGGGTGGCTGATCAGGGGGTGGGCTGGCAGATGAGGCGGCTGGGGGCAGGGTGTCAGGTGAGGTGGTTGTTCCAGGCTTCCAGCACACCAGCCATGGGTGGCAGTAGCAGGCAGAGGGGTGACGGAGTGAGGAAGGGGAGACGGAGGCGATGAGAGACATGATGCTTTTGTCGATGTCGGAAAACACACATGGCTCTCACTGCAGTATGGCCAATGCACATATAATATCATTTGAACAAGAATTTTAGGACACATGATATATTGGAGAATATGTGTAGAGCGTGCATATGTCAATAACATCATGTATGGTGGAACAATAATTTGGAATTCGAACCGAGGAAATAGACAAAGCTGAGAATACCATCAATGCTTTACACCTTAGTATACACCGGTAATTTAAAAACTTAATATCAAGCTATGACAACAAAAAATAACAGTGTGCACATGTCTTTAATAAATGAGTGGGTATCTCTAATCATGAATCTATCTTAGTGCTTCAAATGTTTCATCAGCTTCCTTGTCCTTCGTATCCCCCTTCTGTTTTTGATCCGCGTGCCAGTATGGCCCAAGCGCGTAGAACTCTGCAATGACTTCAAGCGGCATGCCTCTTGTTTCTGGCACTCTCATATACACAAATAACATGGCCAAAAGGCAAACAATCGCATATAACCCGAAAACACCAGTAAAGCCGAGAGAGCTCATCATTAGAGGAAGGGTGTATGTAACAATGATATCACTTATCCAAAATGTGAGGCTGCATATAGCAGAGCAAATGGCTCGGACTCTGGCAGGGAAGATTTCCGAACAGAAAATGTTGGGTATTGGACCAAATCCCATCACAAATATGCAAAAGTATACGATGACACTTGTTGTTGAAAGGGCAGCATGTAATCCAACACTCAAGTCCACAATGTTGACGACAATCAAAACAAGTAGTGCTAGTACCAAGATCGGTATGGTGACAAGAAGAAGCTTCCTAGACATGATAAGAAAGAGTACATTATCACATTTGATATATATTTGATTTGTATAAAAAGATATGCATGGAGTCCAACGTTAAATGATACTCCATCCATTCCTTCTTACAAGGTGTATTAGTTTTCTGAAAAGTCAAACTATAGTATCTTGGCGAATTTTATAGAAAAAACTATCAACCTCCGTAACACCAAATTGATATCATTAGAACTATCGTGAAATATATTTTCATATTTTATTTATTTAGTATTATAGGCATCGGTAGTTTTTTCAAAACTAGCGTAGTTTGACTTTTTAGAAAAGTAATACACCTTATAACAAGGAAAGGAGCAAGTACTAATAGGTTTATAATGACAGAAAAAATATACCTTCTTCCCGCTCGATCAATGAGCCACATTGCAATACCAATAAAGGGAAGCATCAATAATGTCGTGAGGGCACTCATAAGAATAGACGCAGAAGTTGAACTGAGACCAATACTGGAAATAAGAACCCCAACACCAGCTTGGTCAAGTATCTGTGGAGTATAATAGAGAATGCCGTTGATTCCAGCAAACTGCATAGAAGAACCAACTAAGAAAGTTAGAACATATTTATCCAAGGTAACCTTTTTTCTTATTTATTCATATCTCATTTGACTCTTATATAATGTGTGAAATTAATTCTATAAAAATTGGTCGAGTCACAAATAATATAGTCCACACATTCATGATCCTAGGAAGAAGTCATCTTACCTGCTGAAGTAACTGTATTCCAACACCTGCTATCAATGCACGCTTTACTCCAGGTTCTAATAGATTACCCCATTTTGTGCCTTTCAAGTTTTTCTCCGACGAGTGAAGATCAATGTTCTGACTTCCAAACTGATCTTTATGAAAAACGGACTTATTAACCAAAGCAGTAGCTTGTGTGAATTTGCAATCTATTGAATTATCCGAACTGGATTTCTTTTCTGGGTTTGGCACACCTTCATGCAAGTATACTCGGTCCATACAATCTTGTACTTGTCCATTTGAAAGCACATCAGAAGATTTCCATGCTAGTTGCCAACCTCCACCAATATAGCCACTTTTCCGAGACGGAAGCAAACCTCTTCTTCTGTGCAATGTAACCAAATCACTTCTTTGTCTGCCTATTGAACCACAAATCAGTGGATCATAGATATTCTCCTCCATATCATCTCTCTCATGTTCTGGTTCATCCTCTGTGGGTCCTTTTTGATTCTCCTCATCCCAGGTAGTTGCACATTGTTGTTCTACTTCACCAAACATATTGCATCCCTGCTAGTGTATAAACATAGAGAGTGTCTATGAGGTAAATATTCTGTTGAATTAGAAAATATGTAAATAAAAAATGCATGTCACATAAACAAGTGATTCTCAGTAACCGGACACGATTATTGTTAGAAACATATTCAGTACAAAATAAAGTAAAACATGTCCCAAGAGATGCACACGGAAAACTTCCAATCATACCTATTCTAAAGATAAGCAAAACGTAAAACAAAATGATCACGGATTCATGCTAATAATTGAAAAAAGGGCAAAACCTTGCAAGAAACATTAATGCTCCATTGTTAACAAAAAATGATAAGAAAAAGGTAATAGAAACGCTACATTACCTCAAGGGAACTCTCATGTACACTCCCAATAAGGCTAACAAGTGGATCAAAAAAGGATGCTCCATGACTAGTGAAAGAACTAACAATATTTTCATCTGTGGTTTGTTCCTCAATCGTATAGGCAACACGAGGTAAATCTTCTTGAAGGACATACAATTCAGAGTCTTCTCTATTTAAAACCATTGTATCATTTACACTTTCCTTGGGCCTAATTTTGTACTCTTGTAAACACGGAGCCTGATCAATTTTTGTGCCTTCAATAAGACTCGCAATTTCACCTATCCAAAAAGATAAGAATATCAACATTCATTTAATGCTAATATTTAGCACTACAATAACGATAGAATGGAGAAATGAAACTGAAATTTCAGTGTGATTTTTGTCATACCAGAGACATCTTGCCTTCTTCGTAGTCTTTGTAAAACTTTCTTTGCTTCATCCACCCTTCCTTGCCTCACAAGCCAACTCGGAGACTCGGGCAAATAGAAAATGATTAACGCTGAATATATCATTGATGGTATCGATTGTATCCCAAGCATGATTCTCCAATCAACCTTAGGCATTAGGGACATCCAAAACACAATACAATAGGATAATAACATCCCTAAAGAACCACTTAACTGGGGGAATGTATTTAATTTTCCTCTTATCTCTGAAGGGGCAATCTCTGAGATATATATTGGGACAAGTGTGACTGCCAAACCAATACTAAATCCCATAATAAGCCTCGTGAGTAGTAACATGTAAACTTGTTGAGACCAAAATATAACCATCATCGCAGTAATAAAGGATAATACTGCCGAGACAAGTAGCATCATCCGCCTACCAAATGCATCAGCCAACGCCCCTGAGATTGTTGTGATTACTGTCGCACCAAAAAGTGCCATGGCCATGATAGCTCCCTCAACCATTGGCATGCTCTGCAAGCTGAACTCCTCCTTTATGTAGAGCATAGAACCTAGCAAAGTCATGCATCATATGTCAAACTACAAAAAATAATTTGAAGTCTTGGTATGTGCGTAATGATATACAGTTGTACTTAGTACCATTTATATCAATATAAACATGATTCAATATGGGTCATGCATAATATTACAAAGAAGCTAAATTTTGTGAAGGCTAACACCTAACAGTGGAGATGTATTTTTCTCTGAAAAGATTTCAGTATATGAATTGTACCACTATCAGTTTGCCTAGTCACTTCTTTTTTTAATATGCAGTCCAGGACAAGATTTCAGTGTATGAATTATACAACTATCAGTTTGTGTAGTCACTTCTTTTTTTAAATATGCAGTAGGTACGCAAGCAATTACAAAAAAAAATCAACACAATGATATTTGAAAATATTACTGCATTAATAATAGATTGTGGCCGCACCTAATTCTATTTTTGGTACTTTTCCTCCTATCCATAATAAATATCGTTGATTTAGTACAAAGTTATACTAAAATAGTGACACTTAATATGTATCGGAGGGAGTATATATGCTTAGTCTAATAGTAGGCTATATAGGACTTGCATCAGTGACTTTTTACCACATGAAATCTATTGCATAAACAAGCAGAAAAATACCCTTTTACAAGTCGTATTTTAAGTATGAAGAAAGAAATCTTTCCGTAATATACTTGTTATGCTTGAGATGGGTCACGCCACCGATTTTTATTATGGACACAAAGATCTGCGTGTTAAGTAAACGATGCAGACACACAGCCACGTCGGAGTGTACGTACTGCACGTTTGCATGTACAGCTGGTTCCTATCATGCAGGTAGTGTACGTTTACCAGTTCCATTCAGATACTAAAGCAGTTTTTTTTATTTAGACCTTGTTTAATACTAATGCTTTCTTAGAGATTAGTAGGAATAATTCTCACATGGATTGGGTGAAACTTCTACCTTCACCCAATCCCTAATTCACTAGTTAAGAGACAGAGTATCGGTGATTGAGAAAATTACATTAAGATTTGAAAAAAAAGGAGATTAAACTAGCTCAATAGTCTAGTACCGAACATGATTTTAGGAGAAGTGGGGATTTGGGGTTTTGTGGGATTCCCACGGATCCCTACAAACACTTTAGTACCAAACAATGCCTTAGCGGGGATTGAGGGTGATTGTTACTCTGCTATCTATTGAGAGTCCTGCCTCCGTTCCAAATTTGTCGACCCAATTTTTTTTCAAATAAGTGAATCTACCCATTAAAGTACGTCTAGGTATTTGCAAATTTGACCAAATATGTGTCAACTAATTTGGAAGGGAGGCATAACTCATATTTCATTTGATTGAGTCTATAACAACGTCACCCAGATATATTCATTGTTCTAGAAAAACACTCCAAATTTTATATTCGGTTTTGCTAATATATAATGTTCATCATCCTTGCATGTTGGTATGTCAAAGCTGTGCATATATCTACACCCATGTGATCAAGTGAGAGACTAACTCTTAAGCACGAGAGGGGGAGATCCTAACACGGGCTAGACAGATTGACAGATTGGTGAATCTTAGTAATGCAGATCTTAAGGTAGCAACCCATCCGACTAGCTGCAAGTATAAAAGTATATGATAGGAACAGAGAAGCAGGAGATTTTATCTTCACCTGCGATACTCGCATTGTCCCACCCCTGGAGTAAGTTGCCGATGGACGCCACCAATCCAAAGAGCACCGCCCCATCGATGGAGGCAAAGTCAGGTAGCATCGTGCGCCAAACTGCAGCCATCGAGAAGGAAACAAAGGACAGCTCGTCAATTTCAGCCAATCTTACATTACTCCAGCGATCACACGAAGAAACTGAACAATGCCAAGTACATGAGATCAGATCAGTACGAAACTTGATCCGTTCCATGACTTACCACGTCTACAGGCTGACAGATTGGAGCGTGAAGATCCATGGCGCGGTGGAGTGTTGGCCGGAGGAGCACCGGGGAGGCCATCGGTCAGCGGAGTGGCCAAGTCCTCCATGTGGAAGACGAAGACGAGGTTGGTTGCTCGCCGACGAGTAACGCGCCGTAGGCTCCCTTGCGGAGACGATCTACGAATCTAACAAACTACCTAACATGAATAATTATCGGCTTAAATCTCTGCGCGCGGCATCGAGTAGCGCCTTGCACCGCAGGCCGAGTCCGGCTCGGTGTAAAACCGACCGTGTTGCTTTCAAATTGGTTGAGTTCGGGCCAGGTTCTCTTTGGGGCGGTCCAACGCGGCCATATCGCGCCGCAACGTCCGGATGGATCCAAAAAAAGACGCGGACCCATCCAAAACGGATAGCAGGGCGTCGGGAACCGAAACCCGGGTCTGGGCGGTTGCGTGCCGCGGACGCGAGGCTGGTCGCTCGCGTCCGCCCTTGTCCGCCGGCCCGCGTGTTATAGGCATAAACATTTTTTTCATTAAAAAGTACCCATTACAATTTTTGTTAGCTACTACTTCTATCCTAATACGTACGGGGCCGGCGGCCTCGCCGGCGACTCGTCGGCTCGCCGTCGGGGCCGTGGATTTCACTCGACGCGGGCGGCCTGTACGCGTGAGGATTCCACTCCGCTACGAGCAGGTGGCGCGGCGGCGCGGCGGAGGCCTTCATCCTCCTCCTTTCCGCGCGCTCGGGCGCGCTCGCGCTCCGCCTCTTGCTGCGGCACCATCCGCTTCCCGCATAGCTCCAGCTCCTGCAGGGCGCGCGTTCCACAACCGCGCCTCCGGCGGACGCGGCCGGCGGCCCGGGCCTCGTGGTTCTCCTGCCGCCGGCGCATGCGCCTTGCCGGCCGCGCTCCCGACGCGCCCTCCGGGCACGCCGCTCGGGCGAGGGCATCTGGATGAGGTGACGGGCTGCTCGTTCTTCTGGCCGAGGAGGTCACCTAATCGGCGGCGGCTGGCCCGGCAGGTGGCCTCGTGCTCCTTCGTCACGCGCGTGAGGTCGGCGAGACGCTCCTCGATGGCGGCGTTGATGTTCGCCGGCGCGAGGTCCTCCTCGTCGACGGGCTCCTCCGCGGCCTCGTACCAGCCGTCCGCGGTCTCGTGCCAGCCGTCCGCGGACGCCTCCACCATCTCCGCGTCCCCTGCCTTCTTCGCCGCCGCCTCCGTAGCGACGCGGAGCGCCTCGTCGTCGGCGACCCACCGCGAGTCTGCGCGCTCCTCCTCCTCCGTGAACCTCCGGGCGGCGAGAGAGCTTGGCCCACGTGGCTGCAGGGTGCGCAGCATGGCGCCGGAGAAGGTGGAGGAGAGGACGGTGATGCGGTGTGAGACCGCCGCCGTCTTTATAGCCGGCGGCCTGGCGGGAAACGGCGCGGCGCGCGCCAATGGCGTTCGCGCGCGCGGGAACCTTGGTGCGCGCGGGACCTTTCCCGCGCGTTCCACCGCCCACCATGGCTGTCCCGTCGAGGCCTGCCATGGCGCAGCGCCGTGCAACGAAGACGAACCACGTGGCGTCTCTTTGGATCGCCGCGTTGGGCGCCGCGTGCGACAAACGGACACGCGGACGCGGGCCGCTGTCCGCGTGTCCGCGCGGCCACGCAAACGGCCCAAAACGGACGGCCCAGCGCGTCCGTTTGGGTCGCTCGGTTGGAGATGCCCTAACCAACATATCCTCCGCATGCGGAACCACGCGATCAAGTCAGGCCGATGACGCACGACCGTCAGATTGGTTTGGGTCTTGGGACCATACAAGCGTAGGCCGCACCTCACGCACCTCACGCAATCCTCCGCACCAGAGAACAATCCCCTTCAACCCCGCGCATAGAGATCCCAGCGCAATCCCGGGCGAGAGACCGTCTCTAATTCACCCGTGAGTGATTGAGAGCATCTTCGTCGTCCCTCAAAGCGGCCCTAAAACCCGTCAGACGTTGTTGCTTGGTGTCGCGTTTGAGACACGTCTCTCTCCAGTCACATCGCCAACCAAAATTTTAGATTTTTTAAATTTAATTAAAATAATTCATTCTAATTTGTTATATATTACATGATTTGAACGAAATTCGATGAAATTTAAAATTAAAACTAAACTAGTTGAACTTGCGGCGGCCAGAGCGATCTTAGTACTGGTGAAAATTAAACATGATGTCGTCAATGACGCCATGCTTGCTACGAGGGTCGGCGTCCTCGTTGATGGGCTCGTCCTTCACCGCGCCTCTGGCGTCCTCGTCGACGGGCTCGTACTTCACCGCGTCGCTGGGTCCAGCTTCCTCACCATCGTGGGTAAGAACGACGACCGGCATGTCGGAGTCGCGGATGGACATGGCGATCACGTCATTGATGTCACCCCTCTAGGCGTCCTTGTCATTCAGCAATGTGCACCGTGTTGTATCCCGGGCAGTCCTTGGGGTCGTCGCTGTTGGCGATGAGGTGCTGTCGATGGAGGTACTCCGCTACCTTCGCATCCTCCTCCTCGTCGTCCTCCTCCTTCACCTCCGGCTTCGGACAAGGAGGGTCCTCCCAACGGAACCCGCGGCGGTTCGCGGATTGTAATTCCGTCGCCGCTGCCACGCCTCCAATTTGGGGGCGGCGTCGCGTACTCCTCCTTCACCTCGCGCTTCGGCACGGTGTAAGGGGAGGCGCGGTGAGAGGACGGCGCTGACCGCGCCACTCCCGAAGAAGAAAAATGGGAGGGTCGTCCTCCTCTACTGCCAGCGCGAGGGAGCCGTAGGCGATGGCGGCAACAACTCTGGCATTTCCAGCCTGGAGCCGCCGTTGACGAGGATGCAGCCGTAGAGGACGGCATGGAGGGTGCGCCGGGTACTCCCCAAAAGCGGATGTGCCCCGCCATGTTCCAGGTGTCCGCACTCCCGATGAGGCCGGCGGTGTTGCGCATGCCAGCGTCGTAGCGCGCCTGGAAGAAATCCCACCACCATGCGTCGTTGTTTGGTGGGGGACTAGGTGGGATTGGCGCGCTTCTCGGGCTTCAGGCGTAGGCGTTGGGCCCTGATCTCGTCCCTCCATTGCTGCGGATCCGGCACTAGCAGCGGCGGGACGCCAATCCCGTTCTCCACCATCGTTGCGCGTGTCCGGCAGGACAGGGTACCGCGCGTTGTACAACGCCCACGTCTCCGCCATGGTGAGGCTTCCGCGCCCGAGGCCGTTCACGGTGAGGATGTTCTTCCGGTGAGACGACATCGGCAAGATCTGGGGACTGGTTGTGGGGGTGCTGCCGAGAGAGCGGCGCGGATGGTGTGTGGAAGGGACGAGTAGGAAGCAGGGGTCGCCTCTTTATACAGCGGCAACAGGCGAATCGGCAACCGGAGTGTTGTCCATAATAATGCCGGCGCAGATGGCCACGCGGCCATGCGCGACGAGATGCTTCACTGCGCGACCTGGGAAAGCCACGAGGCCATTAACTCGGCTTGACCAGAGGTAGGCGGTGGGTTCAACCTTCCGTGTCAATGACGCGTCGGGCCCGCCACTCACGACTCGTTTCCGCACTTTGTCGGGCGCACCCGCGGCGTACTGATGACCCACAAGTATATAGGGGATTGCAACGGTCTTCGAGGGAAGTAAAACCTAAATTTATTGATTCCACACAAGGGGAGCCAAACAATATTTATAAGCTTTAACAAGTGAGTTGTCAATTCACCTGCACCTGAAATTAGACTTGCTCGCAACAGTTTATTAGTAGTAACAGTTTTATGGCAGTGGGAGTAGTGAAGTAACAGTAGTAGCGAAATAAAAACAGCAGTAGCGATGATTGCAGTAGACAACAAGATTAAAATACTACAGGCATAGGGATGGATGAACGGGTGTTGCATGAATGAGTGAGTCCATGTAATAGCAAGACATAGGCATTGCAATGATAATGATAAAAGCATCCTAGCATTTCCATAGGCGTGTGTTCCTATTTAGTCGTGCATACTCGCAATGAGAAACATGCACGACATCTTTTGTCCTACCAGCCCATTGCAGCGGAGCCTCTAGAAAAACTACTTGTAATTAAGGTACTCCTTTTAATAGAGCACCGGAGCAAAGCATTAACACTCCGTGAACACACGTGATCCTCACATCATAGCCATCCCCTCCGGTTATCCCAATTCTAGGTCACTTTGGGGCCTCGGATTCCGGACAACAATGTGTGTATACAACTTGCAGATATGATAAAAACAATAATTATTCTCATGAATCAATAACATGTTCAGATCTGAGATCATGGCACTCGGGCCCAAAGTGACAAGCATTATGCATAGCAAGTTGCAACAATGTCAAAAATACTAACACCGGATACTAGGCACTATGCCCATAACAATCTTATAGCTATTACATGACCAATCTCATCCAATCCCTACCATCCCCTACAGCCTACAGCGGGGAATTACTCACACGTACATGGATGGGGAAACATGGATGGTTGATGGAGAGGCGTCGGTGATGGCGATGGTGATGATCTCCTCCAAATTAATCCCCGTCTCGGCAGGGTGCCAGAATGGAACTTCTGGTCCCCGGCTTGGGGTTTCTGGTGGCGGCGGAGCAGCGGAACTCTTTCTAGAAAAACGTCGAACACCCCTCAGTTTTCAGGTCCAGGGGCGTCTTATAGTGCGAAGGAGAGGTCGAGGGGGTGGCCGAGGCGGCCACACCTCCCCTAGGCGCGGCCAAGCCCTGGCCCGCGCATAGGGCAGGTGTGGGCCCCTCGTGGCCCCCCTCCGTCTCGTCTTCTACCTCCGGGAGTCTTCAGGTGAAATATTGGGGTTTTCTATATTTTTCGGGATTTTTCCCGAAAGTTGGATTTCTGCAGAAAAACAAGACACCAGAGCAATTCTGCTAAAAACAGTGTTAGTCTGCATTAGTTGTATTCAAAACACACATATTGCATTAAGTATGGTGCGTAATGTAATCAACACAAATATCCTTAGACAAAACATTGATGTTTTATCCCTAGTAGCAACAGCACATCCACAACCTTAGAACTTTGTAACTGTCCCAGATTCAATGGAGGCATGAACCCACTATCGAGCATAAATACCCCCTCTTGGAGTTACAAGTATCAACTTGGCCAGAGCCTCTACTAGCAACGGAGAGCATGCAAGAACATAAACAACACATATATGATAGATTGATAATCAACTTGACATAATATTCTATATTCATCGGATCCCGCCAAACACAACATGTAGCATTACAAATAGATGATCTTGATCATGTTAGGCAGCTCACAAGATCTAAACATGATAGCACAAGAGGAGAAGACAACCATCTAGCTACGCTATGGACCCATAGTCCAAGGATGAACTACTCACGCATCAATCCGGAGCGGGCATGATGATGTAGAGCCCTCGGTGATGATTCCCTCTCCCGGCGGTGCCGGAGGCGATCTCCTGAATCCCCGAGATGGGATTGGCGGCAGCGGCGTCTCTGGAATTATTTCCGTATCGTGGCTCTCTAATAGGGTTTTCGCGGAGGCTTTAAGTAGGAAGGGCAACGCGGCGGCACGGGCCCCACCATAGGCGGCGCGGGGCCCACCCTGGCCGCGGCCCCGTGGTGTGGGTGCCTCGTCGCCCCACTTCGTATCCCCTCGGTCTTCTGGAAGCTTGGAAAAATAAGACCCCGGGCGTTGATTTCGTCCAATTCGAGAATATTTCCTTTGTAGGATTTCAAAAAAAGCAGAAAACAGCGGCGCTTCGGCATCTTGTTAATAGGTTAGTGCCGGAAAATACATAATAATGATGTAAAGTATGTATAAAACATGTGAGTATTGTCATAAAAGTAGCATGGAACATAAGAAATTATAGATACGTTGGAGACGTATCAGCGAACATAGTGAAAATTTCCTCATTTGGAATCTTCCTCTTATTAGAAACAATATATTTCAAATACTTTGAATAAGGAGGCAATTTAATAGCATCGGTCAAAGGAATTTGCAAAAACAAAGGTTTCAGCTAGTCACATAACTTATTATAATGTTCTTTCTCTTTTAATTTATGTTTCTTATCAAGAAAAGGTGTTGGTTTTTGCACTCAAGGTTCTCTTTCACTACCATGTTTAATAGCAATGAAATATTCCTTAGTGTATTTTGTATTCTTAGTATACTTTTCAGGTTCTTCTTCAATTTCTTCTTTATCGGAAGCATCATTTTTATCATTACCACTTTCAGTTTTAGCATCAAAAATAGATATACTATTATGATCTTTAGCAGGTTCAGATGATTCTACAACAGTTTTATGTTTCTTCTTCTTTTTCTTAGACTTAGTCCTAGTATCATCAACTCGTTGAGAATCTTGTTCAATTCTTTTTGGATATCCTTCAGGATATAGAGGATCCTGGGTAGAAACACCACTTCTAGTTCTTATTTCATAAGCATGTTTTTCCCGAGAAGCATTTGTTAGCAAATCTTTTTGCACTTTAGTGAGCTGATCAATTTGAGTTTGAACCATATGGAAATGTGTAAAAAGAATTTTAACATCATTAGAGGTTCTTTCCACAATATCATGCAAATTATTGATAGCTCTAGAATTTTCCATTAGGTGATGTTCCACTCTCTTATTAAAATTATCTTGCTTAATAATATAATTATCAAATTCATCTAAGCATTGATCAGGAGGTTTAGAGTAGGAAATATCTCTATTATCAAAGCATTGGAAAGAGTGTACCTCAATAGTGGAAGAGCGAGGGATTGACTTACACAATTCTTCTATAGGTGGTAGATTCTTCACATCTTCAGATTTAATACCCTTCTCCTTAAGAGATTTCTAGGCTTCCCTCATGAATTCATCATTTAATTCAGTCATTCCAATTTTCTTCGGTGTAGTCCGATCATCATAATTCTTGCTTATTTTAGCCAATAATTCCTCAGCTTCAGTCGGAGTTCTTTTCCTGAAAACACAACCAGCACAACTATCCAGTTATGTCCTAGATTCAACGGTTAGTCCATTATAGAATATATCAAGGAGTTCATTTTTAGCTAACGGATGTTCAGGTAGTGCTTTAATTAAATAAAAAAATCTTGCCCATGATTCAGGCAATTTGTCTCCTTCTACCTGCACAAAGTCAAAGATTTTCTGCAAAGCAGCATGTTGAGCACTAACAGGGAAATATTTCTGAAAGAAGGCATTAACCAAACCAATAGGACTATCAATAGATCTAGGAGACAAATTATCATACCAAATTTTAGCTGCTCCTTGCTAGCGCGTAGAAGCTTCCTTGTGACGGTACAGCACACGTCCGTTGGGAACCCCAAGAGGAAGGTATGATGAGCACAGCAGTAAGTTTTCCCTCGTAAGAAACCAAGGTTTATCGAACCGTAGGAGATGAAGGCCACGTGAAGGTTGTTGGTGGAGGAGTGTAGTGCGGCGCAACACCGTGATTCCGTACGTGGAACTGCACAACACAATCAAAATACTTTGCCCCAACTTAATAATGAGGTTGTCAATCTCACCGGCTTGCTGAAAACAAAGGATTAAATGTATGGTGTGAAAAATGATGTTTGTTTGCGAAGAACAACAAGAACAGAGATTGCTGTAGATTGTATTTCAGATGTAAAAGAATAGGACCGGGGTCCACAGTTCACTAGTGGTGTCTCTCCAATAAGATAAATAGCATGCTGGGTGAACAAATTACAGGTGGGCAATTGACAAATAAAGATTCATATACATATCATGATGATTACTATGAAATTTAATCAGGGCATTACGACAAAGAACATAGACCGCCATCCGATGCATCTATGCCTAAAAAGTCCACCTTCAGGTTAGCATCCGCACCCTCCGGTATTAAGTTGCAAACAGACAATTGCACTAAGTATGGTGCATAATGTAATCAACACAAATATCCTTAGACAAAGCATTGATGTTTTATCCCTAGTGGCAACAACACATCCACAACCTTAGAACTTTGTCACTGTCCCAGATTCAATGGAGGCATGAACCCACTATCGAGCATAAATACTCCCTCTTGGAGTTACAAGTATCAACTTGGCCGAGCCTCTACTAGCAACGGAGAGCATGCAAGAACATAAACAACACATATATGATAGATCAATAATCAACTTGACATAGCATTCCATATTCATCGGATCCCACCAAACACAACATGTAGTATTACAAATAGATGATCTTGATCATGATAGGCAGCTCACAAGATCTAAAAATGATAGCACAAGAGGAGAAGACAACCATCTAGCTACTACTATGGACCCATAATCCAAGGATGAACTACTCACGCATCAGTCCGGAGGCGGGCATGGTGATGTAGAGCACTCCGGTGATGATTCCCCTCTCCGGCAGGGTGCCGGAGGCGATCTCCTGAATCCCGAGATGGGATTGGCGGTGGCGGCGTCTCTGAACTTTTCCGTATCGTGGCTCTCGGTACTAGGGTTTTCGCGACGGAGAGTTTAAGTAGGCGGAAGGGCAGAGTCGGAGGAGGCACGGGGCCCCACACCATAGGCCGGCGCGGGCCCCTCCTTGGCCGCGCCGCCCTATGGTTAGGGCACCTCGTGGCCCCACTTCGTATCCTCTTCGGTCTTCTGGAAGCTCCGTGGAAAAATAATACCGTGGGCTTTTGTTTCGTCCAATTCCGAGAATATTTCTGTGTAGGATTTCTGAAACCAAAAACAGCAGAAAACAGGACTGGCGCTTCGGCATCTTGTTAATAGGTTAGTGTCGGAATATGCATCAAAACATCATAAAGTGTGAACAAAACATGTAGGTATTGTCATAAAACTAGCATGGAACATAAGAAATTATAGATACGTTGGAGACGTATCAGCATCCCCTAAGCTTAGTTCCTACTCGCCTCGAGTAGGTAAACGATAAAAACAATAATTTCTGAAGTGACATGCTACCAATATAATCTTGATCAACATTATTGTAAAGCATATGAGATGAATGGAGTGATTCGAAGCAATAGATTGCTAACAAAAAGATAATGACTAAACAACTGAATCATATAGCAAAAACTTTTAATGAATAGTACTTTCAAGACAAGTATCAACAAGACTTGCATAAGAGCTAACTCATAAAGCAATAGATTCAAAGTAAGAGGTTTGAAACAACACAAAGGATGATTAAGTTTCAGCAATTGCTTTCAACTTGTAACATGTATATCTCATGGATAATTGTCAACATAAAGTAATATAACAAGTGCAATAAGTAAACATGTAAGAATCAATGAACACAGTTGACACAAGTGTTTGCTTCTAAGATAGAAAGAAGTAGGTAAACTGACTCAACATAAAGTAAAAGAAAGGCCCTTCGCAGAGGGAAGCATGGATTACTATTTTTGTGCTAGAGCTTTTATTTTGAAAACATAGAAACAATTTTGTCAATGGTAGTAATAATTCATATGTGTTATGCATAAAACTTCCTACAAGTTGCAAGCCTCATGTATCGAATACCAATAGTGTTCGCACCTTGTCCTAATTAGCTTGGATTTACATGGATTATCATTGCATAACATATGTTTCAACCAAGTGTCACAAAGGGGTACCTCTATGCCGCCTGTACAAAGGTCCAAGGAGATAGATCGCATTTGATTTCTCAGTTTTGATAAATCTCAACTTGTGGACATCCATACCGGGACAACATAGAAAAAGATAATGGACTCCTCTTTAATGCTTAAGCATTCAACAACAGATAATATTCTCATAAGAGATTGAGGATTAATGTCCAAACTGAAAACTTCCACCATGATACATGGCTTTGGTTGGCGGCCCAATGTTCTTCTCTAACAATATGCATACTCAAACCATTTAATCGTGATAAATCACCCTTACTTCAGACAAGACGAACATGCATAGCAACTCACATGATATTCAACAAAGGTGTAAAAAGTTGATGGCATCCCCAAAAACATGGTTACCGCTCAACAAGCAACTTATAAGAACTAAGATACATAGCTACATATTCATCACCACAATAGTTTTTAAGCTATTTTCCCATGAGCTATGTATTGTAAAGACAAAGGAATGAAATTTTAAAGGTAGCACTCAAGTAATTTACTTTGGAATGGCAGAAAAATACCACATATAGGTAGTTATGGTGGACACAAATGGCATGGGTTTTGGCTCAAGGTGTTTGGATGCACGAGAAGCATTTCCTCTCAGTACAAGGCTTTGGCTAGCAAGGTTGTTTGAAGCAAACACAAGTATGAACAGGTACAGCAAAACTTACACAAGAACATATTGCAAGCATTATAAGACTCTACACTGTCTTCCTTGTTGTTCAAACACTTTTACGGAAAATATCTAGACCTTAGAGAGATCAATCATGCAAACCAAATTTCAACAAGCTCTACATTAGTTCTCCACTAATAGATTTAAACTACATGATGCAAGAGCTTAAACATGATCTATGAGAGCTCAAAACAATTGCCAAGTATCAAATTATTCACGATAATATACCATTTACCACATGAAGCATTTTATGTTTCCAACCAAATAGCAATCAACAAAGCAGTTTTCAGCCTTCGCCATGAACATTAAAGTAAAACTAAGAACACAAGTGTTCAAATGAAAAAGCGGAGCGTGTCTCTCTCCAATACAAGGATTGTTGGGATCCGAATTTATTCAAACAAAAACAAAAACAAACAGACGCTCCAAGTAAAGAATATAAGATGTGACGGAATAAAAATATAGTTTCACTAGAAGTGACCTGATAAGTTGTCGATGAAGAAGGGGATGCCTTGGGCATCCCCAAGCTTAGATGCTTGAGTCTTCTTGAAATATGCAGGGATGAACCACGGGGGCATCCCCAAGCTTAGAATTTTCACTCTTCTTGATCATATTGTATCATCCTCTTCTCTTGACCCTTGAAAACTTGTTCCACACCAAACTTTAAGCAAACTCATTAGAGGGTTAGTGCATAATCAAAAATTCACATATTCAGAGGTGACATAATCATTCTTAACACTTCTGGACATTGCCCAAAGCTACTGAAAGTTAATGGAACAAAGAAATCCATTCAACATAGCAAAAGAGGCAACGAAATAAAAAGGCAGAATCTGTCCAAACAGAACAGTCCGTAAAGACGAATTTTTCTGAGGCACTTAACTTGCTCAGATGGAAAAACTCAAAACTAATGAAAGTTGCGTACATATCAGGATCACGCATGTAAATTGGCAGATTTTTTGATTCTTCTACAGAGAAGGACGCGAATTCGTGACAGACAGCAAATCTGTTTCTGCGCAGAAATCCAAATCTAGTATCAACCTTCTATTAGAGACTTTACTTGGCACCATAACATGATAAGGAGAGGTTGCTACAGTAGTAACAACTTCCAAGACTCAACAAAACAGTAGTAAAAAATAAAACCATGGGTTATCTCCCAAGAAGTGCTTTTCTTTAACGCCTTTCAGCTAGGCGCAGAAAGTGCAAATCAAGTATTATCGAGAGATGAAGCATTAACATTCTTACCAGGGGCTTTGCGCCTACCCTCCTTACTCTTATTCTTACTCTTTGGTTTAGGGAATATATGACCGCATCCGGGTGTAGAGGTAAAATTTAGAGTGCCTTTCCTCACATCTATGATTGCTCCCACGAGTTTCAGCAGGGATCTTCCAAGTGTGATTTGTCCTGTCCCAACACATTCAACAACGAGATAATCAGTGGATACCGTTCTTCCAAGAAAGGTTGTGAACACACCTTCAGCTATTCCCTTAGGAATTATAACAGAGTTATCAAAGAGTTATTCCTTCTCCTCCTTCAGTAAGTTCCCAAAGTGTCAAAGATTCATAAATACTTTTAGGCATAAGGCAGAACTCAGACATAATATCACAGCGGGCATAAAAAATTTCACCACAAATAGCAACTTTAATAGTAGGCACCCACATTGAAGGTTCAAAGCTTACTGGAACATAATCATAATATTCGCGAATCTGGTTGTACCCTTCTTTTAAACAAGATATATTTGTTTCGAGAGTGTTCAATCTATTATGAATGCTAGCAAGAGATGAATCAAAATTATTAGCGGAGCTTGATCCCTATCACAGTGAAGGAAATCTCCTCCCACTACAGAATCTAACGCATATCTATAGCGAAGAATAAGCCCAAAATAAAAATTACTAAGAAGCAAACTTAGAGTCATTTTAGGTTCAGTTTTACTATAAGAATCAAAAATTCTAGACCAAGCTTCTTTAAAACTCTATTCACCCCTTGTTTAAAAGTAAAGATCGATTCCTCAGGTGATAGAGTAACAGCTACAGGACTAGTCATGATAACAGAATAAAGTAAATGCAAGTAACTAATTTTTTTGTGTTTTTGATATAGAGAAAGTAAACAAGACAAATGAAATAAAGTAAAGCAACTAATTTTGTGTGTTTTTGATATAAAGAAAGCAAACAAGACAGAAAATAAAATAAAGTAAAGCAAGACAATAAACAAAGTAAAGAGATTGGATGTGAGAGACTCCTTCCAGCGTGTCTTGATCTCCCCAGGCGCTAGAAAAGTAGTTGCTAGCGCGTAGAAGCTTCCTTGTGATGGTATAGCACACGTCCGTTGGGAACCCCAAGAGGAAGGTATGATGAGCACATCAGTAAGTTTTCCCTCAGTAAGAAACTGTAATATCCCAGGTTTAGAGGCTACAAAATGAGAGAACACCAAAGTGTGCATTTCATTCATGCATAGAAAATCCGGGGAATTTTCGCGCTTTCAAATAAAAATTTACCACAATAACTGAAGTTTCACTTGACTTGCTGGAATTGAAGTAGATCATCAAGTCAAGCGCTATAAACTTCACTGTGATATTTGCTAAAACCTTGTTTTGGGTAAAGAGGATTTGATCTAGGAGCTAGATCAAATGGAATTAGTTTTGACAACAAACAATACCTTAAGTAAGGGTCAACTACAAGATCTTATAAAAGATCTCAACATGACATTCCTTACAACAACACATGAATAATTATTCAACCATAAATCAAAGAATTATGAAACTATTCTTTAATTGTCTTTTCCATATCTTTTACTAAATAAATGTTTCTACCATGATTCTCATGGTGTATCTTCAACTACTTTTGTGTGTAATATAATTCAATTCTACTTATTAATAAATAAGGTAAATCACAGGGTCTAAAGTGCATAAAGGCCACACATTCTTATTTAAATCATAACTTATTAAATATATGGAATATCATAAAACTGAATCCATTTACATTACAAATTATAATTCAAACTATTTGAATAAAACTACTCATGAGTATTTTGAAACTCATATGATCATGCCTTGGTGCAATCAAACACCAACTATTCAAAATTGAGGAATAACCTTCAACCTTGACTTTTTGACCAATATTATAATATAAATCCAATCAAATGTGATATAGTGACTCATGCACAATAATAAAACCATCCACAAGATATTTAGTAACAAATGCCACTTGGCTATCCAAATATAATTCATATGAGAGGATAATGATCATGCCACATAGGATGAAAATATCTACATGACTTGCATTCCAAGACTTGCCACCTCATGCTCAAAGGATTGCTATGGATGAGGGCATGACAACCAAGCACCTTACTCATCAAACCAAAACAAGAGTCACCCACCTATGTGTCATGACACTAGAGCTTGCCCAAGCCTATAAAAGGATCCACACTCTTCATCCATTTGATCATCTTATAGTATGATACAAGGAAACCAACCCATAGAGCCATGATACGTCACCAACGTATCTATAATTTCTGATGTTCCATGCTTGTTTTATGACAATACCGACATGTTTTGTTCACACTTTATGTCATTATTATGCGTTTTCCGGAACTAACCTATTGACGAGATGCCGAGCTTGTTTTCTGTTGTTTTTGGTTCCAGAAAGGCTGTTCGGGCAATATTCTCGGAATTGGACGAAATCAACGCCAAACCTCCTATTTTTCCGAAGGCTCCACCGAAGAAGAGTCGGAGAGGGGGGGGGCACCACACCATAAGGTGGCGCGGGCCAGACCCCGCCGCGCCGGCCTATGGTGGGGCCACCCTGCCAGCCCTCTGCGCGCCTCTTCGCCTATATAACCCCTTTCGACCTTAAAACGAGTACCTTTTGACAAAAACTCCGAAAGACTCCAGGGACACCGCCACATCGCGAAACTCCAATTCGGGGACAGAAGTCTCCTTCGGCACTGGGACGGGATGCCCGGAGTCATCTCCACCGCCGTCTCCAACGTCATCTTCACCGCCATCTGCCTCCATGATGAGGAGGGAGTAATTCCCCCTGAGGGCTCCGCTGTAGCTATGTGGTTCATCTCTCTCTTACGTGATCTAGTTGAATATCATCTATGTGCTACTCTAGTGATGTTATTAAAGTACTCTATTCCTCCTTCACGGTGTAATGGTGATAGTGTGTGCACCGTGTAGTTCTTGGAGTAGGCTATGATTGTGATCTCTTGTAGATTATGAAGTTAACTATTGCTATGATAAGTATTGATGTGATCTATGCCTCCTTCATAGTGTGATGGTGCTAGTGTGCATGCTATGTTAGTTCTTGGTGTAATTGTGTTGATCTATCTTGCACTCTAAGGTTACTTAAACATGAATATCGAATATTGTGGAGCTTGTTAACTCCGGCATTGAGGGTTCGTGTAATCCTACACAGTTAGTGGTGTTCATCATCCAACAAAAGAGTGTAGAGTGGTTCTATTATGTGATCATTGTTGAGAGTGTCCACTAGTGAAAGCAGGATCCCTAGGCCTTGCTTCCAAGCATCGAATCTCCGTTTGTTTACTGTTTGTTGCATGTTTACTTGCTGCCATATTTTATTCAGATTGCTATTACCACTCATATACATCCATACTACTTGTATTTCACTATCTCTTCGCCGAACTAGTGCACCTATACACGACAAGTGTATTTGGTGTGTTGGGGCACAAGAGACTTCTTGCTTTGTGATTGCAGGGTTGCTTGAGAGGGATATCTTTGACCTCTTCCTCCCTGAGATCGATAAACCTTGGGTGATCCACTTAAGGGAAACTTGTCTTTGTTCTACAAACCTCTGCTCTTGGAGACCCAACACGCCTCAAGAATAGAAGCACCCGTAGACATCAAGCTATTTTCAAGCGCGTTGCCGGGGAGGTAAGGTAAAAGGTATTCACATCCTCCGACTACTAAGCTATTTCCTAGCACTGTTGCCGGTGTGTGAGTGCTCGAAGCTATTTCCTTTAGATTCTGCAATTGCATCTTTTTGTTTCTTGTTTTTATTTTCACTAGTTAGGCATAATGGAAAACAACAACAAAATTGGTGAGCTTTTTAATCTTTTTCCTAATTTAGAATTGTTTGATGCGAAAATTAAAAAACCTATGGAACCTTATTTACATGATAGTAGCAATGTTATTAGCATGAATGCAATTACTACTAATGCTATGAAGAAGTCTAAGCTTGGGGAAGCTAGTTTACATAAAAATAATCTTTTTTGCTCCTCAACTTTGGAAGAAATATTTTGCTCTGATAATGCTTTATCTCCCATATGCGATAACTCTAATGATGCTTCTGATATTTTAAATCCACCTGCTGAAAGTATTCCGTATAAAATACCTATGAAAATTATTGAACGTGTTATAGATAACCGCTATGAAGGGGATGGAACTGTCCATCCTGGAATCATTTACTGTTTTTGCATGAATTATGCGGGTTATTCAAGTGTGCAGGTATCTCTATGGATGAAGTGAAGAAGAAACTATTCTCTATGTCGCTGTCTGGTAAAGCGGCGCATTGGTATAAACTGCTGAAGGACGGGCGCTCTCTTGATTGGAAGGATGTTATGCCTCTATTTTGTTCTAAGTTCTATCCTCCAAGTGAAATTCACAAAGATCGAAACCATATATATAATTTCTGGCCTCATGATGGAGAGAGTATTGCCCAAGCATGGGAGAGGTTGAAGTCTTTAATGCTCAAATGCCCCAATCATGAGCTTCCAGGTAATATCATCATTGATAATTTCTATGCAAGACTTTCTTTTCAAGATAAGACCTTCTTGGATACTACTTGTTCTGGATCATTCACGCGCAACAAAGAAGAGTTTAAAAGGGACCTTCTTGATCGGATTAAGGAGAACGCTGAAGATTGGGAGAATGACAAAGGTAAAGAATCGGGTATAAACTATGATTATGAATGTATTGAAACTTTTATGAATACTGATGAATTTCGAAATATGAGTGCTACCTATGGTCTTGACTCTCAAGTTGTTGCAAATTTTTATAAAGCTTTTGCTTCTCACATTGAATTGCCTAGGAAGAATTTTGATAAGTATCATGAACCTTTTAAAGACGCTTGCATGAAGGATGAAACTGTTATTAATGATTGCAATGAACATGTTCAAATTTCTGAAAATGCTATTTCCTATAAGCATGTTAATTTTTGTGGAGTACATAGACCTTGTGGAATTAATCAAATTGAGGAAGAATATTGTATCCATCATAGGAATGAAAAAACTAGAAAGTGGTTTAGGGCTCTAGATGATCTTGGAGAAAAAGTGTGTGCCCTCTATCCTTTTATTTGTGAACTTTGCCATAGAGTTGGTCATTTTAATTTTCAATGCTCCTCCAATGATAATTCGAACCCCATGAGTGCTGCAAATTTGTATTGTGATGATGAAATTATTCCTAATCAGCATGATGAACTTACCTTATTTTTGAAGTGTGAAGAGTTATCAAGAAAAATTTCTTTGTTAAATATTAACGATCTTGATATTGATGATGTCCTGCATGGGTGTCTTTCTTATTGCATTAATAATTGCCATACAAATACTTACATACAGAATATTTTAGAAGATGACACCTTGCCAAAATATGATAGGACCGCTGTGTGTTTTCAATTAATTAATGAAAAGGAGGGATCCTCCCAAGTTTCTTCTATTGTTTTTGAAAGTAAATCAGGTTATGCGGACAAGCCACCCTTCAAGCCTCTTCCTCCTAAAGAAGGAACGAGGAGAAGGAAGAAGAAGAAGGGAACGAAGAAGAAGGAGAATAAAAGAAAGAGGCAATGGCATATCCCCGCGTGTATGAGGTAACAATAGGTAACCGTAAGTATGTTGCGCCTAATGATTATTATGATAATGAATCTGAGTACGATGATCTTCCTATGCCCTGTACCCATGTTAGTGATCATGATTTGGATGAGCACACTACCTTTGATATTGTAAATCTCTTTGGTACTGATTATGAAAGTAATGATGATAGCATTATTCATGTCCCTTAAACGATGATATTGAAAGCTCTAAGCTTGGGGATGTTGTGCTTGAAGATCCTATATTTGAGACCTCTTTAGTGAAAATGATGATATTACATATTCTGGTTTAGATAATTGCTATAGAGATGTATATGACACATGTTACAATTATCCTTATGAAACTTGTCATAGTTATGATGGGCTTGCCAAAAACAATTCCCTTAATATGCAACTTGTTTACCATGTTCAAATTCTTGATAATAATCTTGCCCCAATTACTATTAATGAGAAGAACTCTTCTTATGCTAAAATTAATGATACTCCTATGCATATGAACCATGATAAGAATGTTTTTAGTGATGGGTATATTGTGGATTTCATCAATGATGCTACTGAAAGTTATTATGAGAGAGGGAAACGTGGTTATATGCATCTTAATAATATTAAGTTTCCCCTCTTTATGTTGAGAATTTTGAAGTTACTCGTGTTTTATCCTCTTATGCTTGTCACTTTGTTCTTCATGAATTCATTTGTGTACAAGATTCCTCTGCATAGGAAGCATGTTAGGCTTAAACGTGTTTTGAATTTGCCTCTTGAAGCTCTCTTTCGCTTCAAATACTATTTCTTGCCGGTGCATCACCAAAACTGCTAACCCATCTTAATGGCTATAAAGAAAGAACTTCTTGGGAGATAACCCATGTGTTTATTTTGCTACAGTACTTTGTTTTATATTTGTGTCTTGGAAGTTGTTTACTACTGTAGCAACCTCTCCTTATCTTAGTTTTGTATTTTGTTGTGCCAAGTAAAGTCGTTGATAGCAAGGTTGATACTAGATTTGGATTACTGCACAGAAACAGATTTCTTTGCTGTCACGAATCTGGGCCTAATTCTCTGTATGTAACTCAGAAAATTATGCCAATATACGTGAGTGATCCTCAGATATGTACGAAACTTTCATTCAATTTGGGCATTTTCATCTGAGCAAGTCTGGTGCCATTTTAAAATTCGTCTTTACGGACTGTTCTGTTTTGACAGATTCTGCCTTTTATTTCGCATTGCTTCTTTGTGTTGGGTGGATTTCTTTGTTCCATTACCTTCCAGTAGCTTTGAGCAATGTCCAAGTGTTAAGAATGATTGTGTCACCTCTGAACATGTGAATTTTTGATTATGCACTAACCCTCTAATGAGTTGCTTTGAGTTTGGTGTGAAGAAGTTTTCAAGGGCCAAGAGGATGATGATATACTATGATCAAGAAGAGTGAAGAGTCTAAGCTTGGGGATGCCCCGTGGTTCATCCCTGCATATTTCAAGAAGACTCAAGCATCTAAGCTTGGGGATGCCCAAGGCATCCCCTTCTTCATCGACAAATTTATCAGGTTCCTCCCTTGAAACTATATTTTTATTCGGTCACATCTTATGTACTTTACTTGGAGCGTCTGTTTGTTTGTTTTTGTTTGTGTTTGAATAAATTCATGCTTGTGTGGGAGAGAGACACGCTCAGCTGGTTCGTATGAACACATGTGTTCTTAGCTCATAATATTCATGGCGAAGTTTCCTCTTCGTTAAATTGTTATATGGTTGGAATTGGAAAATGCTACATGTAGTAATTGCTATAATGTCTTGGGTAATGTGATACTTGGCAATTGTTGTGCTCATGTTTAAGCTCTTGCATCATATACTTTGCACCGATTAGTGAAGAAATACATAGAGCATGCTAAAATTTGGTTTGCATAATTGGTCTCTCTAAGGTCTAGATAATTTCTAGTATTGAGTTTGAACAACAAGGAAGACGGTGTAGAGTCTTATAATGTTTACAATATGTCTTTTATGTGAGTTTTGCTGCACCGGTTCATCCTTGTGTTTGTTTCAAATAACCTTGCTAGCCTAAGCCTTGTATCGAGAGGGAATACTTCTCATGCATCCAAAATCCTTGAGCCAACCACTATGCCATTTGTTTCCACCACCTACTACATGGTATTTTTCCGCTATTCCAAAGTAAATTGCTTGAGTGCTACCTTTAAACAATTCAAAATTTATCACCTCTTATTTGTGTCAATGTTTTATAGCTCATGAGGAAGTACGTGGTGTTTTATCTTTCGATCTTGTCATTTACTTGGACAGACTTTCACAATGGACTAGTGGCTTCATCCGCTTATCCAATAACTTTGCATAAAGAGCTGGCAATGAGGTTCCCAGCCTCAATTAATTAACTTCATTAATAATTCTCTTCACATGTTTTGCTCTGATTCATTAAGCAACTTAATTTTGCAAAAAGGCACTCCTTCATGGTATGAGATTGTTGGCAGGCACCAAGGATTCGGTTAGCCATGGTTTGTGAAAGCAAGGTTGGAAGGAGTGCCACCCAAAAATAAATACATTAAAATACATGTGTAAACAAAAGAGAAGAGGGATGATCTACCACGGTGGTAGAAATAACGTCCTTCATGGGAGCCGCTCTTGAAAGTCTGGTTGATAAGGTAGTTAGAGTACCCATTACCATTCGTTGACAACAACAAACACCTCTCAAAACTTTACTTTTATGCTCTCTTTATGTTTTCAAAACCAAAGCTCTAGCACAAATATAGCAATCGATGCTTTCCTCTTTAAAGGACCATTCTTTTACTTTTATTGTTGAGTCAGTTCACCTATTTCTCTCCACCTCAAGAAGCAAACACTTGTGTGAACTTTGCATTGATTCTTACATATTTGCATATTGAATTTGTTATATTGCTTTGCATTGACAATTATCCATGAGTTATACATGTTATAAGTTGAAAGCAACCGCTGAAACTTCATCTTCCTTTGTTTGCTTCAATGCCTCTACTTTGAATTATTGCTTTATGAGTTAACTCTTATGCAAGACTTATTGATGCTTGTCTTGAAGTACTATTCATGAAAAGTCTTTGCTTTATGATTCAGTTGTTTACTCATTGCATTAACATTGCTTCAAATCGCTGCATTCATCTCATATGCTTTACAATAGTATGATTAAGATTATGTTGGTAGCATGTCACTTGAAATTATCTTTTATCGTTTACCTACTCGGGGACGAGTAGGAACTAAGCAGGGATGCTGATACGTCTCCAACGTATCTATAATTTCTGATGTTCCATGCTTGTTTTATGACAATGCCGACATGTTTTGTTCACACTTTATGTCATTATTATGCGTTTTCCGGAACTAACCTATTGACGAGATGCCGAAGGCCAGTTGTTTTTCTGCTGTTTTTGGTTCCGAAAGGCTGTTCGGGCAATATTCTCGGAATTGGACGAAATCAACGCCAAACCTCCTATTTTTCCCGGAAGGCTCCGAACACCGAAGAAGAGAGTCGGAGAGGGGCCGGGGGGCCCCACACCATAAGGCGGCGCGGGCCGGACCCTGGCGCGGCCTGGTGGGGCCACTGCCAGCCCTCTGCGCCGCCTCTTCGCCTATATAACCCCTTTCGACCTAAAAACGCAGTACCTTTTGACAAAAACTCCAGAAATACTCCACGGGCGCCGCCACATCGCAAAACTCCAATTCGGGGACAGTTGTTCCGCACCCTGCGGGACGGGGAATTGCCCCGGAGTCATCCACCGCCGTCTCCAACGCCATCTTCACCGCCATCAGCCTCCATGATGAGGAGGAGTAATTCATCCCCGGGGCTGAGGGCTCCGCTGTAGCTATGTGGTTCATCTCTCTCTTTACGTGATCTAGTTGAATATCATCTATGTGCTACTCTAGTGATGTTATTAAAGTACTCTATTCCTCCTTCACGGTGTAATGGTGATAGTGTGTGCACCGTGTAGTTCTTGGAGTAGGCTATGATTGTGATCTCTTGTAGATTATGAAGTTAACTATTGCTATGATAAGTATTGATGTGATCTATGCCTCCTTCATAGTGTGATGGTGATAGTGTGCATGCTATGTTAGTTCTTGGTGTAATTGTGTTGATCTATCTTGCACTCTAAGGTTACTTAAACATGAATATCGAATATTGTGGAGCTTGTTAACTCCGGCATTGAGGGTTCGTGTAATCCTACACAGTTAGTGGTGTTCATCATCCAACAAAGAGTGTAGAGTGGTTCTATTATGTGATCATTGTTGAGAGTGTCCACTAGTGAAAGCAGATCCCTAGGCCTTGCTTCCAAGCATCGAATCTCCGCTTGTTTACTGTTGCATGTTTACTCGCTGCCATATTTTATTCAGATTGCTATTACCACTCATATACATCCATACTACTTGTATTTCACTATCTCTTCGCCGAACTAGTGCACCTATACACTGACAAGAGAACTTCTTGCTTTGTGATTGCGGGTTGCTTGAGAGGGATATCTTTGACCTCTTCCTCCCTGAGATCGATAAACCTTGGGTGATCCACTTAAGGGAAACTTGCTGCTGTTCTACAACCCTATGCTCTTGGAGGCCCAACACTGTCTACAAGAATACAAGCACCCGTAGACATCAAGCCACTCCATACATTAGCTAGGATCAAGATGAAGAAGCTAGGAGGTGGAGGCATACCACAAGATGCAGGTTTATCAGAATTCCAGAAGAACAAGCTACATAAGATATCAAGGTAGAAATTCCTAGGAAAACCATATATTTAGAGGATCATATCATCATCTCTTGAGTAGGACCTTAGGTTATAAAAAGACATTTAGAAGATGGTAACCATATCTATGTCTATCCTAGAGAATACTAGAGTAGTATTAAACCCTACTTGTTCAAACTAACCTTTAATCTTGGAGGTGAGAGCCATTTCATTAATGAAACATAATTAAAACCCTAGACCTCATTTGAATTTCAATCCAAGTACTACTTGGGATTATAAGTAGAACCCTGCCATACCTCATGCCTATTTAATACTTCAATTAGTGAAGTATTCTCAAAACTCTAAACCTTTCAAGTAAAATTCACCCTACATAAAATATGATGTCCTAACTTGTGTATCATGGATCACAAGTAATAAACCAATCCATATATATACTTTATAACTAAATGTCATTTGGTGAGAAGAGTAAAAACCAATATCCAATTCTATTTGGTATCCCAAGTAAATATTTAGTTAACCAAAGAGGAAAATATATCATAGTTGGAACCATCACCTTAGCAAGTAAGTTGACCAATGGTGAGCTTGGGAATTATCCTAAATAATCCAAGTTAGAAGTTGCTAAGCAAGATTAGTAATTATAGAGTTTATTCAATCATCTTCTTAAACCCTCAGAACCCACATGAAATCATAAACTCATTCTATTCACAACACCATTTAATTTAAACTTCAACCATAATTAAACTAGATATGAACAATCAATATTGTTAAGCACACTAGTTTAACCTAATAATATTTTTACCATTCACATGTTCTAAACTTCAAATTATTTAAACAGATTTTGTTCTTAAATTAAAAATGAATTGAGATTGATATCAAAACCCATTTCTATGATAATTAAATCTCACAATATATCAATCTAATCCAAAAATTTAAAGTTTATTTAAACAAAATAATGATACAGTAATCATTAGTATCAATTTATATTGATATTCCAATATTTTAGAAGCTGTAAAACAAAACAGAATTCAAATGTGAATTCAAATACCAAATTCAAACCAGAAAATAAAAACAGAAAATTTAAAAAGGAAAAAGAGAGGGAAAGCCTTACCTGTCCACCGAAGCAGGCTGCAGCAGCCCAGCATCGCACCAACCGAAGCAGGCCAACGCAGCACAGACGCGGCCCAGCCCAAAGCCACTTACCGTTTTGGTTGCTTTAAAAATCGTGCAAGGGAAAAACGACGTCGTCGTCTTCTTCTCCGAGGCCGACACCGCGGCAGCGCCAGTAGGCCACGACCTCGTCGACGATAGGGATGCCCGGACGCGACAAAATGTTCCAGAAGTTTGCCCTAATCGTTTCGCGTCTGAGCCTATCCACGGGCGAAAAGATCTTCGCCGAACCACAGCTTCCAGAGACCGCCACCTCCCGACCGTCGTCGTCGTCGTGTCGCGGCCTCAGTGATTCCCTCGGCCTATAAGAGCTCGAGCAGAAGCTCCGTGAAGCCCTTGTTCATCGTAGCCAATCCTTATCCTCTCTCGTTTCCTATTTCTTCCACTATCTGCAAGTCTCTGTCGCCGGCGACCTCCATGGCGCCGTCGATTGAGAGCATCCCGGAGTCCTTGGAGTGGTTCATTTGATGCGCCTGACGACGTGGACTCTCCTGGTGGAAGGAATCGAGGAGGGAAGCCCGGTGCGACGCCAATTTTGATTTTCCTTTTCTCCGGCCATCGCCGGGAATGGAGAGATAGGGCTCACTCTCGTCCACAATCGACTCCACCAAGCACTTCATTCGCTTCAGGGTGAGATTGCGCATCTCTAGACCCTCTATTCCTTCTCAGCATCGTCTGTAGCCTATATTTGCATTTTGGCCGGAGCCCGCCGCCGCAGAGATGCTCGCTGGAGTTGCTCCGATGACTTATTGGTGGTGGCGTTGATGCTCACGTGCTCAGCATCGAACCCTGGTTCGAACACGTCTAGTTATGTTGTCTCTGGGGTCCCTAGCGGCCGTTCCGTCACTCGCCGGAGCGTCACCGGCGTTCTCTCCGGCGAGAGTGACGTGTCACCGCCACCTCAGCTCTGTTGACTGGTCGTTGCCCGCGTGGCAATTGACTCAGTCAACAGGCCCACCTGTCTGTGTCTGTGGGTAAAACGAACCGGTATGTTTAGTAATTAGCATTTGAATTAAAAACTAGTAAATAGTTAAAACTTTGAAAAACCATATAAAATTCGTTTCAACTCAGAAAAATATGAAAAATATATCAAAATGCTCACAAAAATAAAATCTTTTCAAATAAAATATAAAACAAAAATGTGTGTCAAAATCAAAATTCACTTATTTTAACCTTATTAATTATGCCTTTTCAATTGTTTTAAATCCAATTTGAATTCAATAAATAGTAAGTTTCAAAATTTAATATTATCTATTCAGTAAGTAAATAAAATGTTAAGATTAAATTTCTTGATCATATTTTCATCAATTAAAATATTAGTGGTAATTCATAAACCCTAATTTAAAAATTGCTATTTTTTATTTTCTTAAATAATAATAAATCAAGAAAATATTAAAAGCCAATATTAATTTGGTAGCTTAAATATTGTGAACTCAAACATTTTTAGCAAGTTATTATTTTTTTAAAACCTAATAATAATTGTTAAACCCTGATTTCTGAATTAAACCTAAATAAGTGTTACCCTAATTATTAAATCTCTTGAAAATGAATAAAATAATTAAACCCTTATTAATTTCAATTCAAAGTACTTAATCACATTAAATTTATTGCCAGATATCATTTTCAAAGTTGTACCATAATTTAGAAACCCTAGTTCTAATATAAATTAAGACCTTGAACCCATTATTTTATGTGTTCATCATAAATTGTTTCAATTCTAAAACCCTAGGGGTTTAGCCCATGTGATCATATAAGCTTCATCTATACCTATAAAACCCTAGTAAGAAACAAATGAATGCATGCTTATGATCCACTAGCATAAAACCAAGTCACATGATCGAAATTATCATTTCATGTCCCTATTCTTAATTAAAACCTATATGGTTCCCTAGTGTCACTTAGGAACAAACCCTAGCTTGCTAACCACATATTAGCACCATTTGATCACCATTCTTAATACTACACCATTGGAATCAATCCAAACCATCATGTTTTAGTAGAACCATATAATCAACCCTACTACCAACCTTGTGTAGTAATTCACATCACATGCTCCTATTCAACTAAACCCTACTTAGGAAATAATAAGCCACCTAGCTTAGGAACTCATTATTAACTACTTAGTAAAGCAATTGTGAAGCCATAGTAAACCCTAACTCATAGCAACACCTTGATAATTATCCTTTGATATGATGCTTAGAAGAAACCATAGCAATGAATCTACCAATACTTGCTATATAGAAACCCATTTCAAGTCAAGAACCAACTAGTTCCTAATAGTAAACTTAATTGAATCCAATAGCAAACCCTAGAAGCCATAGCTTCTATTTATAGTAGTTCTCATTCTTATTAATCTGTTCTTCAAAAGTTATTCTTTTGAAGAACAGAGGTCCGTAAAACCCTAAAAGCCCTAGTCTTAGTTAAAATACTTATTACTTCTTAATTAACATGTTCTTCAAAAGTTATTCTCTTGAAGTATAGTATAAATAATCATCAACCATGTCCAGTGGAACATAAAATTGACAATTGTTCTTTACATACTAGTCCACTACTATCCTTTGAATATATGCTTGTGATGTTGCACCATATTACTTGCTCATGCTATTCATATCACCAACCCTAATAAGAACCTTGTTTGAGAATCATCCTAAAAGTGCAACACACCCTAAAGAAATATTTACAACTCATCCATCCTAAATCATCGAGGTTAGGTTACGCTCGGGACGATTGCATCTCATATTATGCATTATAGCATCTTTGCCAATCCTTTAAACATTGTCCTTACCGGACAATGATGATATTTCAGCAATTGGAGTTCTAACGTATCGAAGCTTTTGCCTGCATAATCTTGCAGTCAAGAAAGGCAAGTTCATCGCTTGCTCATGTCATTTGATTATGTTTATCAAATTATATGCAAAGTACTATACTTATCACTCTTGCATTGAAAAGCAAATATTATTTTACAATTATGAATATGACTATGTGGTGGGCAATGGAACCATGGTATGTGTTGATTGGTGGAGGTTCCATTGCGGGTACTATTCATCTAGGATTAAGTACCAATGTCCAGTGATTCTAGCGCCGTACATATCGCGTTAACCATAAGATCTATAATGGCTCTGGGGAAGTCAGCTGTATCTTTTCCCTCTCGCATGCCAACGGACTAGTGATAAGGGTTGCTGGATCGGTCTATCTTTGGTAAAGGTGGGGACATGTGGTCCGTCACGGTCTACCATTAGATACAGGAGGGTAGACTTATTATTGGTCTATGAAGGATTGTAAGGGTTGTCCGGATCGGTCTATCTATGGTGTATAGGACGGGGCACATAAGTTGTTCGGATCGGTCTACCTTAACGGTATAGGGGAGAACAAGTGCTGTGTTGGTCTACCCATAGATATAGGGAGGAGGACTTACAAAAGGGTGGTGCGAGGGTCGCGGAGAAGGCAGTGATTGGCTTGGATCTTACACCTGGCCTCACACCAAGGAAGTGTGGACGGGAAAGTCGCGCCTGGATGGCAACAAGGATAAGGTCTCTTATGGGAAAAGTAACGCAGCTCTGCAGAGGATACTGAATTGTATTGTCACTCTGTTGGAAGGGAGCTGACGCGCAGGAAAGGAACTCCATGAAGTTCTAGTCAACCTGTGGTAGCGGGCATAGTTTTTAGAATAAAATAAACCTTTTGAAGAAATGTTTATGAAAACTTGCATTGCCTATGACTTTCTGTGGCTATAGCTAGTGCATGATACACCTATTTCCTAATATGAACTTGAGTACGCTCGTACTCATCCCACTCTTAAATCCTGCTTAGCTATGGAGGCACCGAGGATAAACCTCGAAGTCAGAGGAGTCAACTGCAACAAGATGAAGAATCCAAGCAAAGAAGTCAAGGACGTCAACTGCTGCAGCAACTAAAGTGGAAGCTTAGACTAGTATAGAAGGGAACCTTTCCCTAATCCTAGCACCTAAGTAGCTAGATTTCTTTAGCAAGCCTAGTAGCTCTGAAGCTTAAATTAGCAATAAGTTAGATTACGAGTCATTCTCTGGAGCTTTATTTGAAGTTTTACCTCACTGTAAAGTAGGAGGCTATGTTGATCTTCTGTGGTTTGTGTATCCTTCTATAGACATACCTTGGACTCGCATATGTTTCTGTTGTACCACTCCGAGGGATGTAATATGAGTGGAACGGTGTTTCACTTGTGTTATGTCAACGACTTGTGTACTACACCATGCAGTGGTACGCTGGGTCACCAGTTGGTATCAGAGCAAATGCTTTGACCCTAGGATTAAAACCCTTTAAAGGAGACCTATAGGTTTGGTAGTGTCTATAGGAAGTTGTATTAGCTAAGACAACTATGATAAGCCAACTATGCTAAACCAACTATTATTTTGACTTGAGATGGGTATTCACTTGAGAATAATCCTGACACACTTTAGTCAATCTTTCTTATCTATCTTTTTTAAGTACAATTGATTAGTTATCTTGCTTCATTCCAAATAACTAGAACACCATTGGAGTTTAAGATAATGGGTGGTAGTAGACCACAGTTGGTATACAATACATGGTAGTCCAAAGAGAGGATACAACCACAAGGAAGATATCCTATTGGAAGAAGTATACCAACGCAAGTTATGGTTAAGTAAGAGTCATTTAAAATGTCAAATGACGGATGTTAACTAAGGAAGATAAGTCATACGAGGTAGTTCAGATCTATGATGAGTCAATCATAGGAGGAAAGGAAGAGTGATAGGAGTTATATAAGTCTACTTTTCATGGTAGAGTTGGTAATCATGTATGATTCACTTGAGAATCATGATGTGATGGAGTAGAACATCATGAGTGAGTTAACAAAAGTATGATATGAGTAGGATTTAAGGAATAGTTCGAAAGCTTAGGCCTTAAAATCCTAATAACGGTACTAAGTATGTTAGAACCATAGTCCTTAATTTAAAGAAGGCTTATTTAGAGCATATCACATAGAGAAATCCTAGAGTTATAGGTGGTATATTCTAAACAAACATGTGTTTAGAGTAGACATGTTAGAACTAATTGTATTATAGGAAGTAGTCCTCAATAGCACATATATATGGTATCCTATTTTGTTAGTACTTCCAAAGAAAACTAGGTTAACTTCAACTATCCCAGGCCATTTTGTTTCAAGTTTGTCTCATTGCAAATGTGCAATTAAGATAAATGTCGAGACAAATAGTAGAAATTCACGTATTTGTGCTAAGTATCACAACCAAAACCTATCTTATGTGGTGTTATATACTACACATCTGAGCCTGATGTTTAGGGATGTCTTACCCAAATATTATATTCAGGCATATAAAGATGTGTATTGTAAGCACAAAGCTGATTTTTGGATTTTATTGGATTTTCATTGTTTGACTAGATCCATACATGAAGTTTGACTTTGATATGCAAATGCATGTTGCAATATCAAGCTCTTACTTGATGTTATAGGTCTAGAGGGTAAAGGTATTCGTGTGAGGAAGTGACGAATTCTGAAGATTTTGAAGACAAGATGAAGGTTCACTGGAAGAAAGAAGTCAAATTGTGGGAAGCAACCACAATACTCTAAAGGAAGGACCAATCCAAATTCATTTCTATCCTTAATCAAGGAGTGTACTTCAACATGGAAGTACCATGAAAGTGAGAAAATAGTGTATATGGAGTAGTAGAAGTGGAGCCATCTTCATTATGAAAGAAGGGAATGCAAGTGAAGTCACTTACAATACTATTTTCATAGTGTCAACAAGTGGTTATCTTGCAAAACAAACCTTAGAAGAAGGAAAATAGACAAGTGAAGTCGCAGGTATCATCAGACCGCAGCTGATATAGGATAATCATGAAGAGGAAGTATGAGAAGTGAGGTATATCTTAACTAAAACTATAAAAGTAGCCACAACTGGTAGGTAGATGTGGACTAGAACCATAACATAGCCACAGCTAGTATCCAATAAGCCACATCTTGTATTAGATAGTCTGCAGCTGGTAACAAATAGTCCACAGCTTAATTGTTCTTTCACTCTAAAGGAAAGAGGGATTCCGTAGCTGGTATTCCGTAGCTAATAAATATTTAGTCGGAGGATTCACATCGGATACCCACAACTGTGTGGATACACCGCAAAGAATTCTTCGTGAGACTTTAGAAAAGTACAAACCTAAACCAGACTTAGACCAACTATCTAACCTTGGAGTTTAATGAATAGAAGAAAAGAAGTTTGAAGATCATTAGTAAACTCCAAGGGGGAGAGGAAGGCTGAAGGAGAAGTATTAAGTTATGGTTTGTAGTGTATAGACGGAGAAAAAGGGATGAACTGAGAGGAAGTCTGATCTTATTTTCATAAGGTTGTTGGGAAGTACCCATACAAAAGTACTCTCTGGAGGATGTCAGACCAGAATCCGAGGTTCATATCTCGAGGAAGTAAGAGTTAAATTCTAACTTGAGTGGGTAAATAATTACTCAGAGGCAGAAAAGCTCAAGTAAGTCTAAGATAATGAAGTTGGATGAAGAAGATGCCGGAGGACAATTAAAGCTTGAGAAGCTCAAAGACCGAAGGGTTTGAACAAACCAAAATTAATGTTTATTAGCAAGATTCCTTTCATGGAACCTAAAGAAACCAAAAGGAGGATAACTAGCATAAACTAGAAGCCATGATTGGATGGACTAAATGAGTCTAATCCATTCGTAAGAATAAACCACCAGGACCATGCCTATTATAAATACCTTACGAAGTACCATTACATTCGTTATGGTAGTAAGGGAAAAACAATACCTTACTTTAAACCAATCCTTTAGACTTAAAGTTTGAGCACCGCAGCTGGATTACCGCCGCTGGTAGAACCAAGCTTTGAGTACCCAAATAGGAAGATGTCACCACAACCATTAGTAAAGTCCATTAACACAATAAGATGTCCTAATCCAAGAATCTTTGGAGAGTAAGCCTATAAGCTTAGAGTGTTGGAAGAAATCATAGAATTGAAGAAAGCATCTGTGCCAGACATCAGAAGACTCCATGAAGGATCTGGGCAAGGGGTATATTCAACTATAGCTAGTGTGATCACCATGGAGTTGAAGGATGGTGATCTGTTCGAGACATTGCAACATTCCGAAACATGAGAGCGTTCGAACTTCGGGACGAAGTTCAGTTTAAGGGGGAGAGGCTGTAATATCCCAGGTTTAGAGGCTACAAAATGAGAGAACACCAAAGTGTGCATTGCATTCATACATAGAAAATCCGGGAATTTTAGCTTTCAAATAAAAATTTACCACAATAACGAAGTTTCACTTGACTTGCTGGAATTGAAGTAGATCATCAAGTCAAGCGCTATAAACTTCACTGTGATATTTGCTAAAACCTTGTTTTGGGTAAGAGGATTTGATCTAGGAGCTAGATCAAATGGAATTAGTTTTGACAACGAACAATACCTTAAGTAAGGGTCAACTACAAGATCTTATAAAAGATCTCAACATGACATTCCTTACAACAACACATGAATAATTATTCAACCATAAATCAAAGAATTATGAAACTATTCTTTAATTGTCTTTTCCATATCTTTTACTAAATAAATGTTTCTACCATGATTCTCATGGTGTATCTTCAACTACTTTTGTGTGTAATATAATTCAATTCTAAACTTATTAATAAATAAGGTAAATCACAGGGTCTAAAGTGCATAAAGGCCACACATTCTTATTTAAATCATAACTTATTAAATATATGGAATATCATAAAACTGAATCCATTTACATTACAAATTATAGTTCAAACTATTTGAATAAAACTACTCATGAGTATTTTGAAACTCATATGATCATGCCTTGGTGCAATCAAACACCAACTATTCAAAATTGAGGAATAACCTTCAACCTTGACTTTTTGACCAATATTATAATATAAATCCAATCAAATGTGATATAGTGACTCATCCACAATAATAAAACCATCCACAAGATATTTAGTAACAAATGCCACTTGGCTATCCAAATATAATTCATATGAGAGGATAATGATCATGCCACATAGGATGAAAATATCTACATGACTTGCATTCCAAGACTTGCCACCTCATGCTCAAAGGATTGCTATGGATGAGGGCATGACAACCAAGCACCTTACTCATCAAACCAACACAAGAGTCACCCACCTATGTGTCATGACACTAGAGCTTGCCCAAGCCTATAAAAGGAGCCACACCCTTCATCCATTTGATCATCTTATAGAATGATACAAGGAAACCAACCCATAGAGCCACTCCATACATTAGCTAGGATCAAGATGAAGAAGCTAGGAGGTGGAGGCATACCACAAGATGCAGGTTTATCAGAATTCCAGAAGAACAAGCTACATAAGATATCAAGGTAGAAATTCCTAGGAAAACCATATATTTAGAGGATCATATCATCATCTCTTGAGTAGGACCTTAGGTTATAAAAAGACATTTAGAAGATGGTAACCATATCTATGTCTATCCTAGAGAATACTAGAGTAGTATTAAACCCTACTTGTTCAAACCAACCTTTAATCTTGGAGGTGAGAGCCATTCCATTAATGAAACATAATTAAAACCCTAGACCTCATTTGAATTTCAATCCAAGTACCACTTGGGATTATAAGTAGAACCCTGCCATACCTCATGCCTATTTAATACTTCAATTAGTGAAGTATTCTCAAAACTCTAAACCTTTCAAGTAAAATTCACCCTACATAAAATATGATGTCCTAACTTGTGTATCATGGATCACAAGTAATAAACCAATCCATATATACTTTAGAACTAAATGTCATTTGGTGAGAAGAGTAAAAACCAATATCCAATTCTATTTGGTATCCCAAGTAAATATTTAGTTAACCAAAGAGGAAAATATATCATAGTTGGAACCATCACCTTAGCAAGTAAGTTGACCAATGGTGAGCTTGGGAATTATCCTAAATAATCCAAGTTAGAAGTTGCTAAGCAAGATTAGTAATTATAGAGTTTATTCAATCATCTTCTTAAACCCTCAGAACCCACATGAAATCATAAACTCATTCTATTCACAACACCATTTAATTTAAACTTCAACCATAATTAAACTAGATATGAACAATCAATATTGTTAAGCACACTAGTTTAACCTAATAATATTTTTACCATTCACATGTTCTAAACTTCAAATTATTTAAACAGATTTTGTTCTTAAATTAAAAAGGAATTGAGATTGATATCAAAACCCATTTCTATGATAATTAAATCTCACAATATATCAATCTAATCCAAAATTTTAAAGTTTATTTAAACAAAATAATGATACAGTAATCATTAGTATCAATTTATGTTGATATTCCAATATTTTAGAAGCTGTAAAACAAAACAGAATTCAAATGTGAATTCAAATACCAAATTCAAACCAGAAAATAAAAACAGAAAATTTAAAAGGAAAAAGAGAGGGAAAGCCTTACCCCACCGAAGCGGTCGGCAAGACTACCGCACCACCAAGCAGGCCAACGGCCAGACGCGCCCACCAAAGCCACTTACCGTTTTGGTTGCTTTAAAAATCGTGCAAGGGAAAAACGACGTCGTCGTCTTCTTCTCCGAGGCCGACACCGCGGCAGCGCCAGTAGGCCACGACCTCGTCGACGATAGGGATGCCCGGACGCGACAGAAGGTTCCAGAAGTTTGCCCTAATCGTTTCGCGTCCGAGCCTATCCACGGGCGAAAAGATCTTCGCCGAACCACAGCTTCCAGAGACCGCCACCTCCCGACCGTCGTCGTCGTCGTGTCGCGGCCTCAGTGATTCCCTCGGCCTATAAGAGCTCGAGCAGAAGCTCCGTGAAGCCCTTGTTCATCGTAGCCAATCCTTATCCTCTCTCGTTTCCTATTTCTTCCACTATCTGCAAGTCTCTGTCGCCGGCGACCTCCATGGCGCCGTCGATTGAGAGCATCCCGGAGTCCTTGGAGTGGTTCATTTGATGCGCCTGACGACGTGGACTCTCCTGGTGGAAGGAATCGAGGAGGGAAGCCCGGTGCGACGCCAATTTTGATTTTCCTTTTCTCCGGCCATCGCCGGGAATGGCGAGATAGGGCTCACTCTCATCCACAATCGACTCCACCGAGCACTTCATTCGCTTCAGGGTGAGATTGCGCATCTCTAGACCCTCTATTCCTTCTCAGCATCGTCTGTAGCCTATATTTGCATTTTGGCCGGAGCCCGCCGCCGCAGAGATGCTCGCCGGAGTTGCTCCGGTGACTTATTGGTGGTGGCGTTGATGCTCACGTGCTCAGCATCGAACCCTGGTTCGAACACGTCTAGTTATGTTGTCTCTGGGGTCCCTAGCGGCCGTTCCGTCACTCGCCGGAGCGTCACCGGCGTTCTCTCCGGCGTCAGCCACCTCAGCTCTGTTGACTGGTCGTTGCCCGCGTGGCAATTGACTCAGTCAACAGACCCCACCTAGTGTCTGTGGGTAAAACGAACCGGTATGTTTAGTAATTAGCATTTGAATTAAAAACCAGTAAATAGTTAAAACTTTGAAAAACCATATAAAATTCGTTTCAACTCAGAAAAATATGAAAAATATATCAAAATGCTCACAAAAATAAACTCTATTCAAATAAAATATAAAACAGAAATGTGTGTCAAAATCAAAATTCACTTATTTTAACCTTATTAATTATGCCTTTTCAATTGTTTTAAATCCAATTTGAATTCAATAAATAGTAAGTTTCAAAATTTAATATTATCTATTCAGTAAGTAAATAAAATGTTAAGATTAAATTTCTTGATCATATTTTCATCAATTAAAATATTAGTGGTAATTCATAAACCCTAATTTAAAAATTGCTATTTTTTATTTTCTTAAATAATAATAAATCAAGAAAATATTAAAAGCCAATATTAATTTGGTAGCTTAAATATTGTGAACTCAAACATTTTTAGCAAGTTATTATTTTTTTAAAACCTAATAATAATTGTTAAACCCTGATTTCTGAATTAAACCTAAATAAGTGTTACCCTAATTATTAAATCTCTTGAAAATGAATAAAATAATTAAACCCTTATTAATTTCAATTCAAAGTACTTAATCACATTAAATTTATTGCCAGATATCATTTTCAAAGTTGTACCATAATTTAGAAACCCTAGTTCTAATATAAATTAAGACCTTGAACCCATTATTTTATGTGTTCATCATAAATTGTTTCAATTCTAAAACCCTAGGGGTTTAGCCCATGTGATCATATAAGCTTCATCTATACATATAAAACCCTAGTAAGAAACAAATGAATGCATGCTTATGATCCACTAGCATAAAACCAAGTCACATGAAATTATCATTTCATGTCCCTATTCTTAATTAAAACCTATATGGTTCCCTAGTGTCACTTAGGAACAAACCCTAGCTTGCTAACCACATATTAGCACCATTTGATCACCATTCTTAATACTACACCATTGGAATCAATCCAAACCATCATGTTTTAGTAGAACCATATAATCAACCCTACTACCAACCTTGTGTAGTAATTCACATCACATGCTCCTATTCAACTAAACCCTACTTAGGAAATAATAAGCCACCTAGCTTAGGAACTCATTATTAACTACTTAGTAAAGCAATTGTGAAGCCATAGTAAACCCTAACTCATAGCAACACCTTGATAATTATCCTTTGATATGATGCTTAGAAGAAACCATAGCAATGAATCTACCAATACTTGCTATATAGAAACCCATTTCAAGTCAAGAACCAACTAGTTCCTAATAGTAAACTTAATTGAATCCAATAGCAAACCCTAGAAGCCATAGCTTCTATTTATTGTAGTTCTCATTCTTATTAATCTGTTCTTCAAAAGTTATTCTTTTGAAGAACAGAGGTCCGTAAAACCCTAAAAGCCCTAGTCTTAGTTAAAATACTTATTACTTCTTAATTAACATGTTCTTCAAAAGTTATTCTCTTGAAGTATAGTATAAATAATCATCAACCATGTCCAGTGGAACATAAAATTGACAATTGTTCTTTACATACTATTCCACTACTATCCTTTGAATATATGCTTGTGATGTTGCACCATATTACTTGCTCATGCTATTCATATCACCAACCCTAATAAGAACCTTGTTTGAGAATCATCCTAAAAGTGCAACACACCCTAAAGAAATATTTACAACTCATCCATCCTAAATCATCGAGGTTAGGTTACGCTCGGGACGATTGCATCTCATATTATGCATTATAGCATCTTTGCCAATCCTTTAAACATTGTCCTTACCGGACAATGATGATATTTCAGCAATTGGAGTTCTAACGTATCGAAGCTTTTGCCTGCATAATCTTGCAGTCAAGAAAGGCAAGTTCATCGCTTGCTCATGTCATTTGATTATGTTTATCAAATTATATGCAAAGTACTATACTTATCACTCTTGCATTGAAAAGCAAATATTATTTTACAATTATGAATATGACTATGTGGTGGGCAATGGAACCATGGTATGTGTTGATTGGTGGAGGTTCCATTGCACGGTACTATTCATCTAGGATTAAGTACCAATGCCGTCCGTGATTCTAGCGCCGTACATATCGCGTTAACCATAAGATCTATAATGGCTCTGGGGAAGTCATGTATCTTTTCCCTCTCGCATGCCAACGGACTAGTAATAAGGGTTGCATGGATCGGTCTATCTTTGGTAAAGGTGGGGACATGTGGTCCGTCACGGTCTACCATTAGATACAGGGGAGGGCAGACTTATTATTGGTCTATGAAGGATTGTAAGGGTTGTCCGGATCGGTCTATCTATGGTGTATAGGACAGGCACATAAGTTGTTCGGATCGGTCTACCTTAACGGTATAGGGGAGAACAAGTGCCTGTGTTGGTCTACCCATAGATATAGGAGGAGACAGGACTTACAAAAGGGTGGGTCTAAGGGGTCGCGGAGGGCGATTGGCTTGGATCTTACTGGCCTCACCAAGGAAGTGTGGACGGAAAGTCGCGCCGGATGGCAACAAGGATAAGGTCTCTTATGGGAAAAGTAACGAGCTCTGCAGAGGATACGAATTGTATTGTCACTCCCTGTTCCGGGAAGGGAGCTATGACAGCGGCAGAAAGGAACTCCATGAAGTTCTAGTCAACCTGTGAGGCACGGGCATAGTTTTTAGAATAAAATAAACCTTTTGAAGAAATGTTTATGAAAACTTGCATTAGATTACTGGTCTGTGGCTATAGCTAGTGCATGATACACCTATTTCCTAATATGAACTTGCGGAGTACGCTCGTACTCATCCCACTCTTAAATCCACCAGCTATGGAGGCAGGAGGATAAACTACCGTGGAACTCGAAGACAAAGGAGTCAACTGCAACAAGATGAAGAATCCAAGCAAAGAAGTCAAGGAAGTCAACTGCTGCAGCAACTAAAGTGGAAGCTTAGACTAGTATAGAAGGGAACCTTTCCCTAATCCTAGCACCTAAGTAGCTAGATTTCTTTAGCAAGCCTAGTAGCTCCAAAAGATTAGCAATAAGTTAGATTACAGTCGTTCTTCTGGAACTTTATTTGAAGTTTTACTCACTATAAAGTAGGAGGCTGTGTTGATCTTGAAACAGCTTGTGTATCCTTCTATAGACATACCTTGGACTCGCATATGTTTCTGTTGTACCACTCTGAGGGATGTGATGGAACGGTGTTTCACTTGTGTTATGTCAACGACTTGTGTACTACACCATGCGGTGGTACGCTGGGTCACCAAATGCTTTGACCCTAGGATTAAAACCCTTTAAAGGAGACCTATAGGTTTGGTAGTGTCTATAGGAAGTTGTATTAGCTAAGACAACTATGCTAAGCCAACTATGCTAAACCAACTATTATTTTGACTTGAGATGGGTATTCACTTGAGAATAATCCTGACACACTTTAGTCAATCTTTCTTATCTATCTTTTTTAAGTACAGTTGATTAGTTATCTTGCTTCATTCCAAATAACTAGAACACCATTGGAGTTTAAGATAATGGGTGGTAGTAGACCACAGTTGGTATACAATACATGGTAGTCCAAAGAGAGGATACAACCACAAGGAAGATATCCTATTGGAAGAAGTATACCAACGCAAGTTATGGTTAAGTAAGAGTCATTTAAAATGTCAAATGACGGATGTTAACTAAGGAAGATAAGTCATACGAGGTAGTTCAGATCTATGATGAGTCAATCATAGGAGGAAAGGAAGAGTGATAGGAGTTATATAAGTCTACTTTTCATGGTAGAGTTGGTAATCATGTATGATTCACTTGAGAATCATGATGTGATGGAGTAGAACATCATGAGTGAGTTAACAAAAGTATGATATGAGTAGGATTTAAGGAATAGTTCGAAAGCTTAGGCCTTAAAATCCTAATAACGGTACTAAGTATGTTAGAACCATAGTCCTTAATTTAAAGAAGGCTTATTTAGAGCATATCACATAGATAAATCCTAGAGTTATAGGTGGTATATTCTAAACAAACATGTGTTTAGAGTAGACATGTTAGAACTAATTGTATTATAGGAAGTAGTCCTCAATAGCACATATATATGGTATCCTATTTTGTTAGTACTTCCAAAGAAAACTAGGTTAACTTCAACTATCCCAGGCCATTTTGTTTCAAGTTTGTCTCATTGCAAATGTGCAATTAAGATAAATGTGAGACAAATAGTAGAAATTAACGTATTGTGCTAAGTATCACAACCAAAACCTATCTTTATCTGGCCTGTGTTTATGTCTTACACTATTATATTCAGGCATATAAAGATGTGTATTGTAAGCACAAAGCTGGATTTTTGGATTTTATTGGATTTTCATTGTTTGACTAGATCCATACATGAAGTTTGACTTTGATATGCAAATGCATGTTGCAATATCAAGCTCTTACTTGATGTTATAGGTCTAGAGGGTAAAGGTATTCGTGTGAGGAAGTGACGAATTCTGAAGATTTTGGAAGGCAAGATGAAGGTTCACTGGAAGAAAGAAGTCAAATTGTGGGAAGCAACCACAATACTCTAAAGGAAGGACCAATCCAAATTCATTTCTATCCTTAATCAAGGAGTACTTCAACATGGAATTACCATGAAAGTGAGAAAATAGTGTATGTGGAGTAGTAGAAGTGGAGCCATCTTCATTATGAAAGAAGGGAATGCAAGTGAAGTCACTTACAATACTATTTTCATAGTGTCAACAAGTGGTTATCTTGCAAAACAAACCTTAGAAGAAGGAAAATAGACAAGTGAAGTCGCAGCTGGTATCATCAGACCGCAGCTGATATAGGATAATCATGAAGAGGAAGTATGAGGATTGAGGTATATCTTAACTAAAACTATAAAAGTAGCCACAACTGGTAGGTAGATGTGGACTAGAACCATAACATAGCCACAGTGAAGGTTGTTGGTAGCGGTGTGTGCAGCAACACCGTGATTAAAGCGCCAACGTGGAACACATACAACACAATCAAAATACTTTGCCCCAACTTAACAGTGAGGTTGTCAATCTCACCGGCTTGCTAAAAACAAAGGATTAAACGTATGGTGTGGAAAATGATGTTTGTTTGCGAAGAACAACAAAGAACGAGAAGCGGTAGATTGTATTTCAGATGTAAAAGAATAGGACCGGGGTCCACAGTTCACTAGTGGTGTCTCCAATAAGATAAATAGCATGCTGGGTGAACAAATTACAGGTGGGCAATTGACAAATAAAGATTCATATACATATCATGATGATTACTATGAGATTTAATCGGGCATTACGACAAAGAACATAGACCGCCATCCAGCATGCATCTATGCCTAAAGTCCACCTTCAGGTTAGCATCCGCCCCCCTCCAGTATTAAGTTGCAAATAACATATAATTGCATTAAGTATGGTGCGTAATGTAATCAACACAAATATCCTTAGACAAAACATTGATGTTTTATCCCTAGTGGCAACAACACATCCACAACCTTAGAACTTTCAGTCACCTGTCCGAGATTCAATGGAGGCATGAACCCACTATTGAGCATAAATACTCCCTCTTGGAGTTACAAGTATCAACTTGGCCAGAGCCTCTACTAACGGAGAGCATGCAAGAACATAAACAACACATATATGATAGATCAATAATCAACTTGACATAGTATTCCATATTCATCGGATCCCACAAACACAACATGTAGTATTACAAATAGATGATCTTGATCATGATAGGCAGCTCACAAGATCTAAACATGATAGCACAAGAGGAGAAGACAACCATCTAGCTAGTGCTATGGACCCATAGTCCAAGGATAAAATACTCACGCATCAGTCCGGAGGCGGGCATGGTGATGTAGAGCCCTCCGGTGATGATTCCCCTCTCCGGGTGCCGGAGGCGATCTCCTGAATCCCAGAGATGGGATTGGCGGTGGCGGCGTCTCGGAACTTTCCGTATCGTGGCTCTCGGTACTAGGGTTTCGTGATGGAGAGTTTAAGTAGGCGGAAGAAGCAGTCGAGAGGCAGGGGCCCCACACCATGGGCACCGGTCCCCTCATGGCCGCGCCGCCCATGGATAGGGCACCTCGTGGCCGCCGTATCCTCTTCTTCCGGAAGCCCGTGGAAAAATAAGACCGTGGGCTTTTGTTTAGTCAATTCCGAGAATATTTCTGTGTAGGATTTTGAAACCAAAAACAGCAAGAACTGGCGCTTCGACATCTTGTTGATAGGTTAGTGTCGGAAAATGCATCAAAACATCATAAAGTGTGAACAAAACATGTAGGTATTGTCATAAAACTAGCATGGAACATAAGAAATTATAGATACGTTGGAGACGTATCACTCCTTTCAGAGACAAAGGGAAAATTTTAGTGATAAAGTAAGTGCGTATCTTAATATCATCGGAGAATAAATTACTCAAAGTAGAGAGTTCATTCATATGTTTCATAGCACTTTGATTTTCAGTACCACAGAAAGGTTCTTTCTCAACAATAGATATGTAAGACAAATCTAGAGAGAAATCATAATGCTTATCTCTAATATTTATGGGAGATGTGGAAAATTTAGAATCATGAGACAAATTATATCTAACAGCTCGTCTTGCAAGAAGACTTCTAATAGCACTTGCATCTCTAGTAGCATGACATTCATCAATGAAGTCATCATCAAGTTCAATATAAGTTTCATCAAAATCATCGCTAGGATTCCCCCTAGCTTGAGGTGAACTAAGAGGTGTAATAGTATTTTCAGCATTTTCAATTTGTTTAGCTCTAGCAATTGTAGTATCTAGCAAAGGACCTAACGAACCAATCTTATCAAGCACATTAGAAGCATCATCAAAATCATCAGGAGCATTATTAGATTCAGCAGAAGTAGCAGCAGCATGTGGTGGAGTAAGAAGCTTACTCATAACAGAGGTGTTCAGAGTTGTACCTCTTCTTGTAGTGGATGGCAATATAGGGAACTTCGATTTAGGAGGTTTCCCCATAATAAATAAAATGCAGCGAACAATATCACATTCAAGTGGACTTGTAAATAAAGCTATGCTCCCCGGCAACGGCGCCGGAAAATAGTCTTGATGACCCACAAGTATAGGGGATCGCAACAGTCTTCGAGGGAAGCAAAACCCAAATTTATTGATTCGACACAAGGGGAGCCAAAGAATATTTATAATATTTAACAAGCGATTTGTTAATTCACCTACACCTGAAATTAGACTTGCTCACAACAGTTTATCAGTAGTAACAGTTTTATGGCAGTGGGAGTAGTGAAGTAACAGCAGTACGATGATTGCAGTAGACAACGGGATTAAAATTTTGTAGGTATATGGATGGATGAACGGGCGTTGCATGAATGAGAGAGTCCATGTAATAGCAAGATATAGGTATTGCAAATGATAATTATAAAAGCATCCTAGCATAATATATTCATAGGCAGTGTTCCTATTTAGTCGTGCATGCTCGCAATGAGAAACTTGCGCGACATCTTTTGTCCTACCAGCCCGTTGCAGCGGGGCCTCTAGGGAAACTATTGGTAATTAAGGTACTCCTTTTAATAGAGTACCGAGAGCATTAACACTCCGTGAACACACGTGATTCTCACATCATAGCCATCCCATCCGGTTATCCCAATTCTAGGTCACTTTGGGGCCTCGGGTTCCGGACAACAATGTGTGTATACAACTTGTAGATATGATCAAAAACAATAATTATCCTCCTGAATCAATAACATGTTCAGATCTGAGATCATGACAATCGGGCCCAAAGTGACAAGCATTACGCGTATCAAGTTGCAACAATGTCAAAAATACTAACAACGGATACTAGGCACTATGCCCATAACAATCTTATAGCTATTACATGACCAATCTCATCCAATCCCTACCATCCCCTATAGCCTACAACGATTACTCACACATGGATGGAAACATGGATGGTTGATGGAGAGTCGGTGATGGCGATGGCGATGATCTCTCCAAATCCCCGTCCGGGCGAGTGCGAATGGAACCTGGTCCCCGGATTAGGGTTTCGTGGCAGCGGAACAATGGAACTTTTTCTTGAAAAACGTCGACTCGGTTTTCAGGTCCAGGGGCGTCTTATAGTGCGAAGGAGATCGAGGGTGGCGATGCGGCTACACCACCCCTAAGCCTAGCCTAGCCGCCTAGAGGCGGTGTGGGACCCTCGTGGCCCCCTCCGTCTCGTCTTCTTGTTAGTCTTCAGGTGAAATATTGGGTTTTCTATATTTTCCAGGATTTTTCCCGAAAATTTGATTTCTGCACAAAACAAGACACAGAGCAATTCTGCTAAAAACAGCGTTAGTCGCGTTAGTTATATTGAAAACACACAAGATAGAGGGAAAACAACAACAAAAGTGTTCGGGAAAGTAGATACGTTTTGGACGTATCACATCCCGTGGACACATGGTCTCGGGCGTACACGTTGGTCACGCGGGGAAAAGGTCCTTTGGGGGGCGCGACAGGGGGTGGTAAAATAGTCGGCCCGACCCAAAAAGCTTGGGGGCCGCTTTGAGGGACGCGACTGGAGATGCTCTGAGGCGGCGGCTTCGCAGTATCTCCCGCGACCCATCCCCATATTTCGCACAAGTTGTGTGCTAGCGCCGTTCCTTCGCGCCGACACCGGAGAAGATGTCGTTGCAGCTTCATACTGTTGCTCGCTTGTAGCACCAGCGGTGGCCATTCGTATCTCCGGTGATGGTCATTTGCAGCTTCGACATTGGCCCCTTGCAACTCCGTGGTAGGCTCTTGTAGCATAGACGACCGTCATCAACACTCCGACGTAGGACATTTGTAGCTACTGTGATAGCCGTTTGCAGCATCACCGCTCGCCGGTGGTGATTTGTAGTTTCTACGTTGGCCGCTTGCAGCTCCGCAATAGGGTCCTTGATACGTCCAAAACGTATCTACTTTCCCGAACACTTTTGCTATTGGTTTGCCTCTAATTTGTGTATTTTGGATACAACTAACACGGACTAACGCTGTTTTCAAGCAATTGCTGTGGTGTCTCGTTTTTGTGCGAAACTCGACTTTGAAAAATCCCCGGAAATAATCGCAATGGGCCTATTTTCACCGTGAAGATGAGAGGCCAAAAGGGCGAACAGGGGGCCCATGGCCACCAGCGGCGCGGCCGGAGGGCGCGCGCCCTATGGTGTGGGCGCCCCAGACGCTCTCCTTCGGGCCACATAACCCTTTCGACCTAAAAACGCCGAGGGGGTTCGACCATATTTCCGGAAGACATCTCCGCCGCCATCGCGAAACTTCATCTCGGGACCAGAAACTCCGTTTGGCACTCCGGACGGGGAATTGGAGGGGATCATCACCGCCATCACCACCGTGCCTCTCCATCGACCTGACCATGTTTCCCCATCCATGTGTAGTAATTCCCTGGAAACTTGGAAAGGGATGGAGAGATTGATCATGTAATAGTCATAAGATTGTTAGGCATGTGCCTAGTATCATAGTTCTACTTATGATATTGTTGCAACTATGCTTAATGCTTCTCACTAGGGCCGAGTGCTAGGATTTCAGATCTGAACATGTTATTGATTCATGAGATATTCGTGTTTTTATGATCTTACCTGCAAGTTGTATACACACTATTGCTGTCCGGAACCCGAACCAAAGTGGCGAGAAATTGGGACAGCGGGAGGAAGCGTTGATGTGAGTCACATGTGAGTGTGTAGCACTCCCGTACTCTATTAAAAAGTATAATTTCGATAGATTTCCTAAATTACACCGGTGAGTAGGACAAAAGATGTTGTGCAAGTTTCTCATTCTTAGCTGTACGACTATATACGGAACACATGCTATAGGATTGATTAATACTTGGATACCGTTTTATCATTATCTGCAAATGCCCGCCTTGATTGTTACATGAATTTCTCATCCATGCAACGCCGTTCATCCATCCACTGTGCCTACAATATTTTTAATTCTGTTGTTTACTATAATCACTCACTGCTTGTCTTTATTTCATTCTGCTTGTTATTTCACTACTCCTCTTGCTATAAAAACTGTTGCTCTGATAAATATGCGATCAAGTTTATTTCCAGGCCGGTTGAATTGACAACTCCTTGTTAAAGCTTACAAATATTCTTTGCCCCCTTGTGTCGAATCAATAAATTGGGTTTTACTTCCCTCGGAGCTACACAGCTATACTGTGGGTCATCAAGATATTTTGGCGCCCCGTTCTCGAATTTCCTTGCTGATTCACCTTATTGATATTGTTAAGCAAATCTCCATCATGGGTAAACCTCATGATACTAAAGTAGCCATTACCATCCACTGAAAAGGTACAAGCTCAGTACCTCTGTCTTGATTCACCATGTGATAAGTCAACTTGTTTCACCACCACAAGCTTCACGTGTTGGTATTCTGCTGAATCTGAAAATTCCTCGATTTTGATGATGCTTCTCTTGTGCTTGATATGCGTTTCATTAGGTCCTTTTCTAGGTATCTCAATTGCTAGGTCTAGACAAATTGAAAATACTGAAACTCTAATGAAAATCTTTTGTACCTGTTAATTCACGAGTGATGACCTTGATGAAGATTATGTGGAACTTGATGATGATTTTATTGATAAATGCAATGCTACTACTAGTACAAGTAACCTTAAAAAGCTTATTGCACAACATGTTAGATATAAACCGTCTCCTGATCCTAAATTTGCCACATCTCCTATAAACATTAAGGATAAAGATTATGACTTTTCTCTTGATTTATCTCATATCTATTGTTGAACACCTTTTTGTGGAAAAAAAGAGAGTGTTGTAGAGCACATGAATGAGCTTTCTACTTTAAGTAGCTTGTTTTCTGATGATGTTAAGATGCGTACTTATTTTGTTGCTAATATTTTCCCTTTCTCATTAAAGGATGATGCTAAGATTTGGTATAATAATTTGCCTCCTGGTTCTATTGATAGTCCAAGTTGTTTGCTTGATGTTTTCTTTCGGAAATATTTTTCTGCTAGTGCTCAACATATTGCTCTGCAGAGAATTTATAGTTTTGATCAAGAAGATAGAGAGAAATTGCCTGAAGCTTGGGCAAGGTTTTGCTCTCTTATTAGAGCTCGGCCTGGACATGATTTTGAAAGCATGATTTACTTGATATATTTTATAGTGGACTAACCATTGAGTCTAGGGCATGGATAGTTGTGCTGATTGTGTTTTCGGAAAAGAACTCACGGACGAAGCTGAAGAATTATTGGCTAAAATAAGCAAAAATCATGATGATTGGTCTACACGAACAATAACACCAATATTGAAGAAGAGGTATGATTGAATTAAATGATGAACATATGAAGGAAGCCAAGAAATCTCTTATGGAGAAAGGTATTAAATCGAAGATGTGAAGAATTTACCTCCTATAGAAGACCTATGTAAGATAATTCCCCTTCATCCACAATTGAGGTACATTCCCTTCAACGCTTTGATAGAGGAGATATCCCTTACTCAAAACCTCCGATCAATGTTTAGATGAATTTGATAATTATATTGTTAAGCAAAATAACTTTAATATGAGGGTAGAGAATCATCTAATGGAAAATTCTCAAGCTATTAGTAAATTGCATGATATTGTGGAGAGAACTCCAATGATGTTAAGATGCTTGTTAAACATTTTAATATGATTCAAACTCAAATTGATCAACTTACTAAAGTGCAAAATGACTTGTTAAAAAATACTCATGAAGAAAAACATGCTTATGAAGTAACAACTAGAGGTGGTGTTTCTACCCATGATCCTCTATATCCTGAAGGGCATCCCAAAAGAATTGAACAAGATTCTCAACGAACTAAAGAAACTAGTAGTCCTTCTAAGAAAAAGAAGAAGAAACATAAAACTGTTGTAGAATCCTCTGAACCTGTTAATGATCCTAATAGTATTTCTATTTCTGATGCTGAAACTGAAAGTGGTAATGAACATGATGAAGATAATGATAAGAATGATACTCCTGATAAAGAAGAGATTGAAAAAGAACCTGAAAAGCATGCTAAAAATAAAAAGTACACTAAAGAAGATTTTATTGCTAAGAAACATGGTAGTGAAAGAGAACCTTGGGTTCAATAGAAAATGCCTTTTCCTGCTAAGAAACTAAAATCAAAGGAGGAAGAACACTATAATAAATTTTGTGATTGGATGAAACCTTTGTTTTGCAAATCCCTTTGACTGATGCTATTAAATTGCCTCCTTATTCAAAGTATATGAAAGATATTGTCTCTAACAAAAGGAAAATTCCAAATGAGGAGATTTCCACTATGCTCGCTAATTATTCTTTCAATGGCAAGTCCAAAGAAGCTGAGCCAGGTATACCGACTATTCCTTGTTCAATCAAGAATAATTATGTTAGAAGTGCTCTATGTGATTTGGGAGGAGAGTTAGTGTGATGCCTTTTTCTCTTTACAGAGACTTGATTTAGATAAGTTGATACCAACTGATATATCTTTGCAAATGCTGATAAATCTACTATTGTTCCTGTTGGTGTATGTGAAGATGTTCTGTTCAAGTTACTCAAAACTTAATATTAACCGATTTCGTTGTGTTGGAAATGCGAGAAGTTGATAATATGTCTATTATTCTTGGAAGACCCTTTCTTAATACTGCAGGGGCTGTTATTGATTGCAATAAAGGAAAATTTACTTTCAATGTTGAAGATAAGGAACATTGTCTATTTTCCCAAGAGGATTGATAAAGTATATGGAGTTAATACAATTTTTAATTTGAAAAATATCAAGGTGGGATCCATTGATTGTCCTATATATGAGCCTAAAGAAGAATATCAAACTCTTGGATTGGATCCATATCAATTCAATATAAGGTAACATGATTGATTTGAGGTTTATTTCTTCTTATGTCATATAAAATTTATTTGGTAGCAAGACTTGATCAACCTTGTTAACAAGTATATTTTAAATGCATAGCTAAACAACATTTCTTTCTTCCTCCACTTGTTTTACTTGTTGTAGCACTTTTTGTTTTGCAATATGCTTTAGTTGTTTAAGTTTTGGAAATCATTTTTCTGTGTTGTAATAATTACTTTAACACCCGGAAATTGCATTTTTCGAAGTTCTCAAAAATTTACAAAAATTATTTTGTTGGTCTTATTTTTCGAAGGGGCTGTGGGAGCACCGGGGCTGACCGGTGGGGCACCGGGGCTAGACCCCATGGGCCGGCGCGGCCGCAAGCCTGCGTGGTGTGGGCTCCTCCTTGCCCCACTCACTCATCTCTTTCTTCCATCTCACTCTCTCCCGAAAAACTCGTACTCCCACTTTCTCTCACTCGCGTTTGCTCAAGAGCTCAAGATTTCTCATCTCTTTGCTCCCAGATTCTGTCTGAAATTTGGCACATTTGCTCTCCGGTATGTGACTCCTTTGATTATCCAAATAGAATTTTGTTTGGTTGAGTATATACTGAATATTTTGCCACTGTAGGTAACATGTTTAGTGAGCTTGCATGCTTGTTCTAAGTTGTAAAAATTAGTTTTGATGCATGTTTAGTACTCTAGCAAGGTCCTATGTAGTTTCCCTCAATTATATACCTTGAAATCAAATTTTATAATGATTGTTGAAAAATTTCAGAAAAGGAAAATGGACAACCACAACTGTGGAGAGGTGTTCGAAAGAGACGACAAGCACGGGGAGGCCCTCAAGGGCATCCACTCGGATTAGACGATCCTACAATGAGGACGTCATCGCACCGAGCTTCGAAGTTGAAGAGGATAATGGAGTCCCTAATGCTTCATCTTTTCCATGTTATGACTTTTTGCGTAATGCAGGGTTGCTCGATGAGTTCTTATTCCTCGTCAATAATGTGGGCTTGACCACTTATATGGAAGACGAGAGGAGCCAATATTACATGTTAACCAAAATCTTTGTTGAAAGCTTCAAGTTCAACAACTCGCACTTCACGCCAACGATTACATTCAGGATTTATGATAATCCTATTACTATGAAGTTGAAGGATTTTTGTGCTGCATTGGATATTGCCCCTGTAGGTACCGCTAAGAAGATCGAGAATAATCCCAAGGCTTTGGTGGAGCTCTAGTCACCAATGATGATAGCCGCACCATTCAGCGTGGCAAGATAAAAACATCCAACTCCCATTAGATATTTCGCTTACTATATTGCTACTAGCATTCTTGGTAGGGAGAATACTAGTAATATTTCTAGCTATCATCTTGCTTTCTTAGTTGCTGCACTTTGGAAAAACACCTTATCATCTTGGTGCTCTTATTGCCCGTCGTTTGTCCGCTAAAGGACCTATCTATGGAGGAATTATTGCATCGCGTATTTTGACACATTTAGATCTTCCTCTTGACCCTGCTGATGTGAAATTAACTCCTATAAGGCTTGATATTGCTGCTATGAAGAGTCACCAATTTGTTACAACCGACTCTAGTTTAGAAAATATTGTCTATAAACTGTTGTTTATTAACAGGGATGAAAGGGAAATCCCTTTGCCACAGACAGATTTGTTCAGTATTCACAGGAGACCGTGGTCGCGCTCTAAGGAGGAGGTGGATGAGCAGCTGAGGATACATGGTTTCCACCAGCAGCATGACTCCGAGGACGCCGAGCCCTCCTACGGGTACAGAATCACGTATCTGGTACGTCCTCAGCCACATGCCGGAACCGGGTCCTTCTTCGTCATACTACGGAGACGCCACTTCATGGGGACCGTGGGAATGACGGCCTCCACTTAGGCCAAAAGCCTAAGCAGGAGGTATAGCGTAAGCTCATTGCATATTACGATTGCTGGATACTTTTATATACTTGTTTAGCTTCTTAAAGTGGTTTCTAATGAGAGGGAGATGATATTTGGGGAAGTGCTGTCTAAAAAACAGATTTTGGGTTGTTACTAAAAAAATCCTGTGCACAGCCAGAACGATATTTTGAGTTGCAAATTTTTTTGCATGTTCCCCAGGTTGTTATCTAACTTTCATTAGTTGAACACTTTTCGAGCTGGGCAGCGGAAGATTTTGTAAAAATCGATTTCTGTACCGCTGTCAGGTTTTGGCAGATTTCTGCCGTCTTGCTTTTCTGTGTTTCTTTTAGTTTTCATTCTCTTGTTTTTGCCTTGTTTCTTTCCTAAAACACAAAGATAAAAATATTTATGTTGTTTCTCTTCACCATTTGTTTATTTGGTTCTTTGCTCCTATTTTACCTTATTTGCTATCGTTGGTTTGCTTATGAGAAAATCCAAAAAGATTTTGCTTTGTTGCTTGTTTCCTTTTGTTCTTGTTTCTAACCCGAAAACACCAAAAATATTTGTTGTTCTTCTTTGGTTTGTAAAGTTTATTAGGGATTTCAGCGGTCTCCGATTGGTTGGAGCTTGTTTTTCATTCCATATTATTATTCAAGCCACACAGAGTGAAGGCATGTGTGATCTACGGCAACTTGGCTTGTGGTGAGGAAATTTGGTATAGACTCTATTTGTTTTTCATTTTTGTACATATACTCATCCATGTGAGCATACTTAGTTGGTTCATGTGAGGTATATGTCATTTAATGAAAGTCTAGTAGTTCATGATCTCTCATGTTTAGTTCCAGATTTATTAATAATGAGTAGCATGTGCTGAATATTTGCTTGCATTGTTTTATTCATAGATAGGTATGACATTGTGGTATCCTCCTACGAATAATTCACTTGAATCGACTTGGCACATGCTCCACGCATGCATATGAATAAACAAGTCAATTAAGCCTCGATGATTTACTTTGTCGAGTTCTTGTATCACTTTTATGCCTCTAATTAATTTATTTTGCGCAAGCATGATTATGAGAGTTATTGCTCTCTTGATTGTCGCTTCCCGGGTCTATTGCTAGCCTTCACTTGTCCTGAGCGGGCTGCTCGTGTTTCCAAATACCTGAAAACCAAGTTATTCCAAAGTGTCCACCATAAATACCTATGTGGCATTTCAAACCATTCCAAGTAAATTCTCATGTGCTACCTTTAAACCTTCAAACTACTTCTCAATTTGTGTCAATGTTTTATAGCTCATGACGAAGTATGTGATGTTTTATCTTTCAACCTTGTCATCTACTCTGTGGACTTTCACCAATGGACTAGTGGCACATCCGCTTATCCAATAATTTTGCAAAAGAGTTGGCGGGGTTCCAGGCCCCAATTAATTAACCTTCATTAATAATTTCTCTTCCACGTGTTTTGCTCACGATTCATCGGTAAGCAACTGCTGCAAATAGACACCTCCCACGGTATGTGAATGTTGGAAGGCACTAGAGGATTCGGTTAGCCATAGCTTGTGTAAGCAAAGGTTGGGGGAGTGTCATCCATAGTCGAAACTAAAATGCATGTGTAAACAAAGAAGAGGGATGATCTACCTTGATGGTAGAGACAACATCCTTCATGGGAGCCGCTCTTGGAAGTGCAGTTGGCGAGGTGGTTAGAGTGCCCACTACCGTGATGTACCACATCCGTTGGGAACCCCAAGAGGAAGGTATGATGCACACGGTGTTTTCCCTCGAAAGAAACCAAGGTTATCGAACCAGTAGGAGCCAGAAGCACGTGAGGTTGTTGGTGGAGGAAGTGTAGTGCGGCGCAACACCGGTGAAACGGCGCCAACGTGGAACTGCACAACACAATCCAAGTACAGCCCCAACGTAGCAGTGAGGTTGTCAATCTCAGAGGCTCTTGCTGAAAACAAAGGATTAGCGTATAGAGTGGAAGATGGTGTTTGTTTGCAAAGAACGAGTAAGAACAATAATTGCGGTACAATGTATTCAGATGTAAAAGAATGGACCGGAGTCCACGGTTCTCTTTAGTGGTGTCTCTCCAATAAGATAACTAACATCTTTGGGTGATGTCTACGAGTGCTTCTATTCTTGTAGACCGTGTTGGGCCCAGAGGAGAGGTTTGTAGAACAGCAGCAAGTTTTCCTTAAGTGGATCACCCGGGGTTTATCGAACTCGGGGAGGAAGGGGTCAAAGATATCCCTCCGCAAGCAACCCTGCAATCACGAAACAAGAAGTCTCTTGTGTCCCAACACACCTAATACACTTGTGAGATGTATAGGTGCACTAGTTCGGCAGAGATAGTGAAATACAAGTAGTATGGATGTATATGAGTGGTAATAGCAATCTGAATAAAATATGGCAGCGAATAAACATGCAACGGAACAGTAATAAACGGTGTTTTCGGTATTGGAAACAAGGCCTAGGGATCATACTTTCACTAGTGGACACTCTCAACATTGATCGCATAATAAATAGTAACTTCTCTCATTTGTGCTACATACACTCTTGTTTGATAATGAACACCGTTCATTGCGTAGGATTACGAACCCTCCGGATTAACAAGCTCCACAACATTGGATATTCATGTTTCACCACGACGACAGAGCATAATAGATCTTTGCAAAATAGACAGTACTAACATAGCATACACACTGTCACCTTTACACTATGAAGAGGGGAATAAATCACATCAATACTATCATAGCGATAATCAACTCCATAACCTACAAGAGATTATGATGATAATCTACGACAAGAACCACACGATGCACACACTTCACCATTACACCATGCAGGAGGAATATACTACTTCAATAGCATCACATGAGTAGCACATAAACTAGTAGCGATACAAAGCTCATCATATAGATCTCAATCATGTAAGGCAGCTCATAAGATCATTGTATTGGAGTACGGAGAGAGAGATTAACCACATAGCTACGGTACAACCGAGCCTTGGTGGAGAACTACTCCCTCCTCATGGGAGCAACAGCGGTGATGAAGATGGCGAGTGGAGATGGCAGCGTGTCGATGAAGCCTTCGGGGGGCACTTCCCCGTCCCAGCGTCGTCTGGAGCAGAGACTCCTGTCCCCCGGATCTTGGCCTCGCGATGGCGGCGGCTCACGGAACTTTTCTCGTACCGTAGCTAATTCGTCTTGGGGTTTTGGGTCAGGGCTTATATAGAAAGAGGAGCCTCGGAGGGCCCTGGTGGGGCCAGACAATAGCGCCCCCCTCTTGGCCGCGCGCCACCATGTGTGGTGGGCTGTGGCCCCCTCTGGCGGCTCTTGGGTGTTCTGGATGGTGTAGTGTGGGCGTTGATTTCGTCCGATTCGAGAATATTTCCTTACTAAGTTTACGAAACCAAAAACAGCCAGCCGAGGCTGGCATCCGGCATCTCGTGTGGGATTAGTTAGGAAAAACGCATCAAAACGATATAAAGTGTAGACAAAACATGTAGAAGTATTGTCATAAAACAAACATGGAACATCAGAAATTATAGATACGTTGGAGACGTCATCCCCAAGCTTAGTTCCTACTCGTCCTCGAGTAGGTGAGCTACTAACAACAAATAATTTCTGAATTGACATGCTACCATCATAATCTTGATCAACATTATTGTAAAGCATATGAAGTGAATGGTATGATTCAAAGCAATGATCTATAGCTTGCTAACAAATAGATAACATATAGCAAAACTTTTCATGAATAGTACTTTCAAGACAAGCATCGATAAGTCTTGCATAAGAGTTAACTCATAAAGCAATAAATTCAAAGTAAAGGCATCGAAGCAAAACAAAGGAAGATATAAGTTTCAGCAGTTGCTTTCAACATGCATATCTCATGGATAATTGTCAACATAGAGTAATATGATGAATGCAAATAAGCAAGTATGTAAGAATCAATGCATAGTTGACAGAAGTGTTTTCTTCTAAGATGGAAGGAAGTAGGTAAACTGACTCAACATAAAGTAAAAGATAGGCCCTTGAGGGAAAGCTGGGATTAACTCATGTGCTAGAGTTTTTCAAGTTTTTGAAATCATATAGAGAGCATAAAGTAAAGTTTTGAGAGGTGTTTGTTGTTGTCAACGAATGGTAATGGGTACTCTAACTACCTTATCAACTAGACTTTCAAAAGCGGCTCCCATTAAGGACGTTATCTCTACCAGCAAGGTAGATCATCCCTCTTATCTTTTGTTTACACATGTACTTTAGTTTTATTTATTAGATGACACTCCCCCCAACCTTTTGCTTACACAAGCCATGGCTAACCGAATCCTCGGGTGCCTTCCAACATTCACATACCATGGAGGTGTCTATTTGCAAAATTAAGGTTCTTATTACTGGTAGATCAGAGCAAAACATGAAGAGAATTATTAATGCAAGTTAATTAATTTGGGGCTGGGAACCCTTGCCAACTCTTTTTGCAAATTTATTGGATGATAAACGGATGAAGCCACTAGTCCATCGTGAAAGTCTGTCAAAAGTAAATGACAAGATCGAAAGATAAAACACCACATACTTCCTCATGAGCTATAAAACATTGACACAAATAAGAGATAATAGCTTTTGAATTATTTGAAGGTAGCACAAAGTATTTACTTGGAATGGCGGGAAATACACATAGTAGGTAGATATGGTGGACACAAATGGCATGGGTTTTGACCAAGGTGTTTTGGATGCACGAGAAGAATTTCCTCTGAGTACAAGGCTTTGGCTAGCAAGGTTGTTTAGAGCAAACACAAGTATAAACGATACAATAAAACACATAAGAACATATTGCAAGCATTATAAGACTCTACTGTCTATTGTCTTCCTTGTTGCTCAAACACTTTTGCCAGAATATCTAGACCTTACGAGAGACCAATCATGCAACCAAATTTTCAACAAGCTCTACGATGCTTCATTACTAGATTTAAACTACATGATGCACGAGCTTAAACATGATATATGAGAGCTCAAAACAATTGCCAAGTATCAAGTTATTCAAAACCATATGAAGCATTTTCTGATTCCAACCAAATAGCATCAAGTGAAACGATCAACTTTCGCCCTTGAACATTAAAAGCATAAACGAAGAACACTAGTGTTCATATGAAAAACCGGAGCGTGTCTCTCTCCCACACAAGGATAAACTTATTCAGAGAATGAAAATAACAAAACGAAAATAAAAGCACACAGACGCTCCAAGTAAAGTACATAAGATGTATTTGAATAAAAATATAGTTTCAATGGAAGACTGATAAGTTGATGAAAGAAGGGGATGCCTTGGGCATCTGACATACAAGCTTAGTCTTCTTGAAATATGCAGGGATGAACCACGGGGCATCCCCAAGCTTAGAGCTTTCACTCTTCTTGATCATGTTGTATCATCCTCCTCTCTTGACCCTTGAAAACTTCCTCCACACCAAACTCAAGCAAACTCATTAGAGGGTTAGTGCGTAATAAAAATTCACATGTTAATAGGTGACACAATCATTATTAACACTTCTGGACATTACACAAAACTTCTGAAAGTTAATGGAACAAAGAAACCCATTCAACAAAAGCAAAGCGGCAATGCGAAATAAAAGGCAGAATCTGTCAAAAACAGAACAGTCCGTAAAGACGAATTTGGCAGGGGAACTTAACTTGATCAAAAAACTCAAAACTAATGAAAGTTGCGTACATATCTGAGGATCACGCTCGTAAATTGACATATTTTTTCGATTTTTTTACAGAGACTTCTGCGAGAATTCGTGACAGACAGCGATGCTGTTTCTGCGCAGCGATCCCAAATATAGCATCAACTTTAACATAGAAACTTTTCTTGGCACAAAAAACATGATAAGGAGAGGTTTCTACGAGTAGTAAACAACTTCAAGACTCAACAAAATTTCTGTAGTAAAATAAACACATGGGTTATCTCCCAAGAAGTTCTTTCTTTATAGCCATTAAGATGGGCTCGGCAATATTAATGATACTCTCGCAAGAAATAAGAGTTGAAGCAAAAGAGAGCATCAAGAAGCAAATTCAAAACACATTTAAGCCTAACCCACTTCCTATGAAAAGGAATCTTGTACACAAATAGATTCATGAAGAACAAAGTGGCAAGCATAGAAAAGCAACACAAGCGCAATTTCAAGATTCTCAACATAAAGATGGGAAACTTAATATTAATAAGATGCATATAACCATATTTCCCTAATAACTTTCAGTAGCATCATGAACAAATTCAACAATATAAATATCACATGAAACATTCTTGTCATGAGCCATATGCATAAAATTATTACTCTCCACATAAGCATAATCAATTTTATTAGTTGTGGTGGGAGCAAATTCAACAAAGTAGCTATCATTATCATTCTCATCAAGTGTAGGAGGCATAGTATAATCATAATAAATTTACTCTCCATAGGGCACCAAAAGACCACTATCATTGTAATCATCATAAATAGGAGGCAAAGTATCATCAAAAAAAAAATTCTCCTCAATGCTTGGGGGGCTAAAAAATATCATGCTCATCAAAACCAGCTTCCCCAAGCTTAGAATTTTCCATATCATTAACAACAATGGTGTTCAAAGCGTTCATACTAATATCATTGCTACTAGCATGCAAATAAGATTCCATGGGTTTTTTAATTTTTGCATTAAACCATTCATGTCTTGACTCAGGAAATAGAAATAAAAGCTCATTGTTACTTTCCATTATGCCTAACTAGTGTAAACAAGAAACCAAAAGATGCAATTGCGGGATCTAAAGGAAATACTTACAACGGCGCAGGAAAATAGCTTAGTAGCCGAGAGGGTGTGAGTACCTTTTACCTTTCCTCCGCAGCAACGGCGCCGGAAAATAGCTTGATGTCTCACAGATTGCTTCTATTCTTGTAGGTAGTGTTGGGCCTCCAAGAAGCGAGAGGTTTGTAGAACGACAGCAAGTTTTCCCTTAAGTGGATCACCCAAGGTTTATCGAACTCGGGAGGAAGAGGTCAAAGATATCCCTCTCAAGCAACCAATTAAGATACAAGAAGTCTCTTGTGTCCCCAACACACCTAATACACTTGTCGAATGTATAGGTGCACTAGTTCGGCGAAGAGATAGTGAAATAAAAGTAGTATGGATGTATATGAGTGCTAATAGCAATCTGAATAAAATATGGCAGCGAATAAACATGCAATAGAACAGTAAATAAACGGTGTTTTCAGTATTGGAAACAAGGCCTAGGGATCATACTTTCACTAGTGGACACTCTCAACATTGATCGCATAATAAATAATAACTTCTCTCATTTGTGCTACATACCCTCTTGTTTGATAATGAACACCACTAATTGTGTAGGATTACACGAACCCTCAATGCCGGAGTTAACAAGCTCCACAACATTCGATATTCATGTTTAAGTAACATAGAGCATAATAGATCTTTGCAAAATAGGCCAAGTACTAACATAGCATACACACTGTCACCTTTACACTATGAAGGGGGAATAAATCACATCAATACTATCAAAGCGATAATCAACTCCATAACCTACAAGAGATTATGATCATAATCTACGACAAGAACCACACGATGCACACACTGTCACCATTACACCATGCAGGTAGAATAGACTACTTTAATAACATCACATGAGTAGCACATAAACTAGTAGCGATACAAAGCTCATCATATAGATCTCAATCATGTAAGGCAGCTCATAAGATCATTGTATTGGAGTATAGAGAGAGATTAACCACACTGGCCTAAGTACAGCCCCGGGCCTTGATGGAGAACTACTCACTCCTCATGGGAGCCAGCGGCGGTGATGAAGATGGCGGTGGAATGGCGGCGGTGTCGATGGAAATGCTCAGGGGGCACTTCCCCGTCCGGCGGCGTGCGGGAACAGGAGACTTCTGTCCCCCGGATCTTGGCTTCGGCGATGGCGGCGGCTCTGGAACTTTTCTCGTCTGCGTGGCTTATTCGTCTCGGGGTTTTAGGTGGGAGCTTATATAGGCGAAAGAGGAGCCTCGGAGGGGGCAGAGAACAGGGGGCGCCCCCCCTGGGCCTTGCGCAGCCACCATGTGTGGTGGGCCCGTGGCCCCCTCTGGCGACTCTCGGGTGTTGCAGAGCTTAGGTGAAAATAAGAAGATGTGGGCGTTGACTTAAATCGTTAGAGAATATTTCCTTACTAGGATTTCTGAAACCAAACGGCATCTGGCCCTTCGGCATCTCGTCGATAGGGTAGTTCCGGAAAACGCATCAAAACGATATAAAGTGTGAACAAAACATGTAGGTATTGTCATAAAACAAGCATGGAACATCAGAAATTATAGATACGTTGGAGACGTATCACTGGGTGAAGAAATTACAGGTGGGCAATTGACAAATAAAGATTCAATACATATCAATGATGATTACTATGAGATTTAATGAGGGCATTACGACAAAGTACATAGACCGCTATCCGGCATGCATCTATGCCTAAATAATCCACCTTCGGGTTAGCATCCGCACCCCCTCCAGTATTAAGTTGTAAACAACAAATAATTGCATTAAGTATGGTGCATAATGTAATCAACACAAATATCCTTAGACAAAGCATCCGTGTTTTATCCTAGTGGCAACAGCATCCACAACCTTAGAACTTTAAGTCACTGGTCCCCAGATTAAATGGAGGCATGAACCCACTATCGAGCATAATTACCCCCTCTTGGAGTTACAAGTATCAACTTGGTCAGAGCCTCTACTACTAACGGAGAGCATGCAAGAACATAAACAACACATATATGATAGATTGATAATCAACTTAACATAGTATTCTAGATTCATACAAACACAATATGTAGCATTACAAATAGATGATCTTGATCATGTTGGGCAGCTCACAAGATCCTAAGCAATGATAGCACAAGCGGAAGACAACCATCTAGCTACGCTGGACCCATAGTCAAGGATGAACTCACGCATCAGTACGGAGGTGGGCATGATGATGACAAGAGCCCTCCGGTGATGATTCCCCTCTCCGGCGGGGTGCAGGAGGCGTCTTCTGAATCCCCAGAGATGGGATTGGCGGCGCGGCGTCTCAGGGTTTTCGTATCGTGGCTCTCGATTAGAGGGTTTCACGACGAAGGCTTTCAGTAGCGGAAGGGCGGAGTCGGAGGGTCACGGGGGCCACACGCTGGGGCCGCGCGGGCTCGGCCGCGCGCCACCTGGTGTGTGGCTGCGTGTTACTTCCTTTCCCCTCGATCTTCTGGAAGCTTCGTGGAAAAATAGGACCCTGGGCGTTGATTTCGTCAGATCGAGAATATTTCCTTTGTAGGATTTCTGAAACCAAAAACAGCGAAAAAAACTGGCGCTTGGCATCTTGTTAATATGTTAGTCTCCGGAAAAATGTATAATAATGTTGTAAGTATGTATAAAACATTCAAGTATTGTCTAAAGTAGCATCGAACATAAGAAATTATAGATACGTTTGAGACGTATCTAGCACCCTATCATTCGTTGACAACAACAAACACCTCTCAAAACAATTTGACTTATGTCTTTGAAAAAAATGAAAAGCTCTAGCACATGTTAATCCTTTGCTTCCCCTCTGCGAAGGGTTATCTTTTGCTTTTATGTTGAGTCACCATCCTTCTTTGAGCACCTTCTTGGGGAGAGCATAACTTTCATTCTTAGTATAATATGCTTGTCCCAAAATATGATCAGTTGTGGTATAACTTTGATGCTTTTATCTTTGACAATCTTTACTTCTAGTCTTTCCATGAACTTCAGAGGTGCCTGGGCATTTATGTTTTGTTGTACAAATACGGGCAAGCGAGATACCACTTTATCATATCTTTCTATGAACATTGCAATCCTACTTATGGAAGTGTTTCATGATGCTTGTTATTAGTTTGTTGGTATCTCTTTCATGATAGACACAACTATTAGATGACTTTATATGCATGTATCTTATTATGAATTGCTTAAGTACTTGCCATATCATGAGAACTGTTACATCATATGAGCAAATGTGTTCGTGAAAGTCTTTATCGCACTCAATTGTTAACTGATGCTAGAGGACAAGCAATAAGCTAAGCTTGGGGGGAGTTGATACGTCCAAAACGTATCTACTTTCCCGAACACTTTGCTATTGTTTTGCCTCTAATTTGTGTATTTTGGATACAACTAACACGGACTAACTGTCACACCCTAACTTTTGCAACCTTGTTTCGTTTTTGTGCGAAGCTTCGACTTCGGGGAAAATCCCAGGAAATAATCGCAATGGGCCTATTTTCTGTGAAGATGAGAGGCCAAAAGAGCGAGCCAGGGGGGCCCATGGCCCCCACACCACGGCCGCGCGACACGGAGGAGGCGCGCCGCCCTATGGTGTGGGTGCCTCGGCGGCCCCAGACGCTCTCCTTCGGGCTACCTCGCCCTTTCAACCTAACGCCGGGGGGTTCGACCTGTTTCGGAAGACATCCGAACTTCTGCCGCCATCGCGAAACTCCATCTCGGGACCGAAGCTTCCGTTGGCACTCACGTGGAGACGGGGTGGAGGATCATCGCCGCCATCTGCAGCATGTCTCCATCGACCAGCCATGTTTCCCCCGTCCATGTGTGAGTAATTCCCCGCTGTAGGCTGAAGGGATGGTAGGGATTGGATGAGATTGATCATGTAATAGTCATAAGATTGTTAGAGCATGGTGCCTAGTATCAGTAGTTGGTACTTTTATGATATTGTTGCAACTTGTTATGCTTAATGCTTGTCACTAGGGCCGAGTGCCATGATTTCAGATCTGAACATGTTATTGATTCATGATGATATTCATTGTTTTATGATCTTACATGCAAGTTGTATACACATATTGATGTCCAGAAACGAGGCCCCAAAGTGACGGGAATTGGGACAACGGGAGGAAGGCGGTGATGTGAGGATCACGTGTGTTCACGAGTGTTAATGCTTTGCTCCGGTACTCTATTAAAGAGTACCTTAATTTCCAGTAGTTTCCCTAGAGGCCCGGCTGCCACCGGCTGGTAGGACAAAAGATGTTGTGCAAGTTTCTCATTGCGAGCATGTACGACTATATACAGAACACATGCCTATGGATTGATTAGTACTTGGATACCCTTTATTATTATCTGCAAATGCCCTGCCTTGATTGTACATGAATTCTCTCATCCATGCAACGCCCGTTCATCCATCCTGTGCCTACGGTATTTTTAATCATTGTTTACTATAATCCTACTATTTGTCTTTATTTCAACACTATTTGTTATTTCACTACTCTCTGCTATAAAGCTATTGCCTGCGATAAACTCTTACTGACAAGTCTGTTTCAGTGCGGCTAGATTGACAACTCCGTTGTTGAGCACAAATATTCTTTGGCTCCCTTGTGTCGAATCAAATTGGGTTTACTTCCCTCGAAGGCCCATTTGCGATCCCATGCTTGTGGGTCATCAGTCCTGTAGCTTAGACGTCCGTCGTTTGCAGTTTTGACCTAGGTCGCTTGTAGCTTCGACAGTGCACACTTGTAGCTCCACCCGGTAGCACTTGTAGTATCAGAGATGGTTGTCGGAAGCTCCGGTGTCGTCTCTTGCAACTCCGACAATAGGTTCTTGAAGCACCGCCTCTCTCGCCGGCTACGTTGACTCTTGATTCCGGATTAGATGCAACAACAACGCCCAACTCGCCAGCACTCATCTCTTTGTTGGAGATATGCCCAAGAGGCAATAATAAATTGGTTATTATATATCTTTGTGTTTATGATAAATGTTTATATACCATTGCTATAATTGTATTAACAAAACATTGATACATGTGTGTTATGTAAACAACAAGAAGTCCCTAGTAAGCCTCTTGTATAACTAGCTTGTTGATTAATAGATGATCATCGTTTCGTGATCATGAACATTGGATGTTATTAATGACAAGGTTATATCATTATGTGAATTATGTAATGGACACACCCAATTAAACATAGCATAAGATCACGTCATTAAGTTCATTTGCTATAAGCTTTCGATACATAGTTACCAAGTCCTTTTGACCATGAGATCATATAAATCGGTTATGCGGAAGGTACTTTGATTACATCAACGCCACCTTAGTAAATGGGTGGTTATAAAGGTGGGATTAGGTATCAGGAAAGTATGAGCTGAGGCATATGGATCATCGATGGGATTTGTCCACCCAGATGACGGATAGATATACTGCGGAGCCTCTCGGTGGAATGTCGTCTAAATGGCTTGCAAGCATATGAATGGTTCATAAGAGACCACATACCACGGTACGAGTAAAGAGTACTTGTCAGGAGACGAGGTTGAACAAGGTATCGTGATACAGATGATCAAACCTCGGACAAGTAATATATCACGAGACAAAGGGAATCGGTATCGTATGTAAATGGTTCATTCGATCGCTAAGTCATCGTTGAATATGTGGGAGCCATTATGGATCTCCGGATCCCGCTAATGTGGTTATTAATGAGTCGGAAAGTTCAACCATGTCTGCATAGTTCATGAACCACAGGGTGACACACTTAAGGTTTGATGTCGTTTGAGTAGATATGGAATTTGGAAATGGAGTTTGAAGTTTTGTTCGGAGTCTCGGATGGGATCTAGGACATCACGAGGAGTTAGAATAGTCAGGAGAATAAGATTCATATATGGAAGTCATTCCCAGTTTGGAAATGATCCGGTGCATTTGCCAGAAGGTTCTAGAAGGTTCTAGAAAAGTCCGGAAGAAAGGCACTATGGAAGGAGGTCCCTGGGAGGGACTCCACCACTAGCTGGCCAAACCCTAGTGGGGGAGTCCCGGGTGGACTCCACCAAAGGTGACCGGCCACCCCCACTTCTATTCTTGTAGACGGTGTTGGGCCTCGAAGAGCAGAGGTGAGAACAGCATGAAGTTTTCCCTTAAGTGGATCACCCAAGGTTTATCGAACTCGGGGAGGAAGAGGTCAAAAGATATCCCTCTCATGCAACCACTGCAACCACAAAGCAAGAGAAGTCTCTTGTGTCCCCATGCACCCAATAGGTGCACTAGTTCGAGCGAAGAGATAGTGAAATACGGTGGTATGAATATATATGAGCGGTAGCAACGGTGCGAGAAAATAGCTGGCGTGTAGTTGATGGTGGTAGTATTGCGACGGTAATGCTTGTGATGAAACGATATAGCGGCCGATAGCCGTGTTTAGGAACAAGGCTAGGATTACACTTTCTTAAGAGTGGGACACTCTCAACATTGATCACATATGAGAATAGATAAATGCATACTCTACACTTTTGTTGGATGATGAACACATTGCGTAGGATTACGAACCCTCAATGCCGGGGTTAACAAGCTCCACAATAATGCTCATATTTTAGTAACCTTTAGTGTAAGATAGATCAAAAGACTAAACCAAGTACTAGCATAGCATGCACCTGTCACCTTCATGCATATGTAGGAGGAATAGATCACATCAATATTATCATAGCAATAGTTAACTTCGCAATCTACAGAGATCATGATCATAGCATAAACCAAGCTAACACGGTGCACACACTGTCACCTTTACACACGTGCAGGAGGGATAGAACTACTTTAATAACTTTGCTAGAGTAGCACATAGATAGTAGTGATACAAAACTCATATGAATCTCAATCATGTAAAGCAGCTCATGAGATCATTGTATTGAGGTACATAGGAGAGATTAACCACATAGCCACGGTACAGCCCCGAGCCTCGATGAGAACTACTCCCTCCTCATGGGAGCGGCGCAGTGATGAAGATGGCGGTGGAGATGGCAGCGGTGTGATGGAGAAACTTAGGGGCACTTCCCCGCTCGGCGGGGTGCCGGGAACGGAGACTCTGTCCCCGGATCTTGGCGCGTGGCGGCGGCTCACGGAAGGTTTGACGTGCGTGGCTTCCTCCTTAAGGGTTTTCGATGCGGGGGCTTTATATAGGCGAAAGAGGCGGCGCAGGAGGGTCAAGGGCGACCACACCATAGGGTGGCGCGGGCCGCGCCACCGCTATCATGGGGCCTACACAACGACTCTCGGGTGTTGCAGATGCTTCGGGCAAAATAGGAACACAGGCGTTGATTTCGTCCAATTTAGAGAATATTTCGTTACTAGGATTTAAAAAAAAAAAAAACGAAACCAGCAACCGGCTCTTCGGCATCTTGTTAATGAGTTAGTTCAGAAAATGCGTAAATACGACATATAATGTGCATAAAACATGTAGGTATCATCAATAAAGTAGCATGGAACATAAGAAATTATCGTACGTTGAGCATTATCGGCATCTAACAATTACTGCTCGTCCCGGCGAGTAAAACATTAACAAAGATAATTTCTGAAGTGACATCATAATCTTGATCATATATTTGTAAACATATGTAATGAATACGGCGATCAAAACAAAGGTAATGACATGAGTAAACAAGTGAATCATATAGCAAAGAGACTTTCATGAATAGTACTTCAAGACAAGCATCAATAAGTCTTGCACCAAGAGTTAACTCATAAAGCAATAAATCAAAGTAAAGGCATTGAAGCAACACAAAGGAAGATTAAGTTTCAGCGGTTGCTTTCAACTTATAACATGTATATCTCATGGATATTGTCAACATAAAGTAATATAACAAGTGCAATATGCAAGTATGTAAGAATCAGTGCACGAGTTCACACAAGTGTTTGCTTCTTGAGGTGGAGAGAGATAGGTGGTGACTCAACATAAAAGTAAAAGATAGGTCCTTGAGAGGAAAGCATCGATTGCTATATTTGTGCTAGAGCTTTTTATTTGAAAACATCAAGAGAGTATACAAGTAAAGTTTTGAGAGGTGTTTGTTGTCAACGAATGGTATGGGCACTCTAACCCCTTGCTGGACAAACCTTCAAGAGCGGCTCCCATTTTATTTTATTTTTGGGTGGCACTCCTTCCAACCTTTCTTTCACAAACCATGGCTAACCGGATCCTCGGCTGCCAACAATCTCATACCATGAAGGAGTGCCTTTTTATTTTAGTTTTATTATGATGACACTCCTCCCCACCTTTGCTTTCTCAAGCCATGGCTACCCGAATCCTTCGGGTGCCGTCCAACAATCACATACCATGGAGGAGTGTCTATTTTTGTTAATTAATTTGGGACTGGGAATCCCATTGCCAGCTCTTTTTGCAAAGTTATTGGATAGCGGATGAAGCCACTAGTCCATTGGTGAAAGTTGCCCAACAAGATTGAAAGATAAACACCACATACTTCCTCATGAGCTATAGAAACATTGCCACAAATAAGAGGTAATAACTTTTGAATTATTTAAAGGTAGCACTCAAGCAATTTACTTTGGAATGACGGAGAAATACCATGTAGTAGGTAGGTATGGTGGACACAAATAGCATAGTGGTTGGCTCAAGGATTTTGGATGCATGAGAAGTATTCCCTCTCGATACAAGGTTTAGGCTAGCAAGGTTATTTGAAGCAAACTCAAGGATGAACCGGTGCGGCAAAACTCACATAAAAGACATATTGTAAACATTATAAGACTACACACCGTCTTCCTTGTTGTTCAAAACTCAATACTAGATATTATCTAGACCTTAGAGAGACCAATTATGCAAACCAAATTTTAGCATGCTCTATGTATTTCTTCACTAATAGGTGCAAAGTATATGATGCAGAGCTTAAACATGAGCACAACAATTGCCAAGTATCACATTATCCAAGACATTTTAGAATTACTACATGTAGCATTTCCCAATTCCAACCATATAACAATTTAACGAAGAAGAAACATCGCCATACATTAGAAGTAAAGCCTAAGGACACATGTGTCCATATGCAAGAGCGGAGCGTGTCTCTCTCCCACAAAGTGAATGCTAGGATCCATTTTATTCAAACAAAAACAAACAAAAACAAACCGACGCTCAAGTAAAGAACACAAGATGTGATTGAATAAAAATATAGTTTCGGGGAACTGATGATGTTGTCGATGAAGGGGATGCCTTGGGCATCCCAAGCTTAAAGCTTGAGTCTTCTTAGAATATGCGGGGGTGAACCACGGGGCATCCCCAAGCTTAGAGCTTTCACTCCTCTTGATCATAGTATATCATTCTCCTCTCTTGACCCTTGAAAACTGCCTTCACACCAAACTTCAAGCAAACTCATTAGTGCATCATTAATAATTCACTCATTCAGCGGTGACACAATCATTATTTTCACTTCTGGACATTGCATAATGCTACTGGACATTAATGGATCAAAGAAATAAATCAACATAGCAAAAGAATGATACGAAATAAAGCGAATATCTGTCAAAAACAGAACAGTAAGTAAAGACGAATTTAAAGCTGGCATAGACTTGCTCAAATGGAAAACTCAAAACTAATGAAAGTTGCGTACATATACGAGGATCACGCAAATGAAATTGGCAGATTTTCGAATTTTCTAGAGAGAACTGTGCCCAGATTCGTGACATACAGCAATGCTTTTTCTGCGCAGCGAGTCCAAATATAACATCAACTTTGACATAGAAACTTTACTTGGCACAAAAACATGATAGAGGTTGCTACAGTAGTAAACAACTTCCCAGACTCAATAAAACAAAAAATTGCTGTAGGTAAAAACATGGGTTGTCTCCATAAGCGCTTTTCTTTAACGCCTTTCAGCTAGGCGCAGAAAGTGCAAATCAAGTATTTTCAAACGAGGAAGCATCACCATCATGACCAGGGGTATTGGGAGTCTTCTCAACCAAGCATAGTATATTGGATACATAAGTTTTAGCGTCTCCTTTTTCATTAGTCTTGGGCTTGCTACTCTCATCGAACAAATTTTCAGGAACAAGCCAAGCATAGTTATTTTCTAATGCATCATTCATAGATAGGAGTTTACATGGTATTGGTGCTTTGATCTCCCCACCATCATTAATGTTATTAGTGTACCTTATTCTATCCATGTCCATTTTTTTCAAGGAGACCAATAAAATTGGTATGAGAACCTAGCATATTAAATTTAGCAAAAACCTTTCTAGCCTCTCTTGCTAGACCACCAAATTCTCTAAGAAGGGTCTCTAAAACAAAATCTTTCTTTTCCACCTTCTTCCATATCACCAAGTGTAAGAAACATGTGTTGGATTATAGGATTGAGATTAACAAATTTAGTTTCCAACATACTAACTAAAGCAGCAGCAGCAATTTCATAGGTAGGTGCAAGTTCTACCAAGTGTCTATCTTCAAAATCTTCAGTAATACTAACATGATTGAAAAATTCTTCTATATTATTTCTCCCAACTATGGACCCGCGTCC